>JAQGBJ010000490.1:0-39760 GCA_034698345.1 Sphaeridia pumilis | reverse complement strand
CGCACGCCCAATCCAGACTTCGAAGAAGCAAATGTGTGTCGCAAACAAGACGGTTGCAGTGCTCATAGAGGCGATACAAGTCAAACAGTCAACAGCGATGATAAATACTTTTAGGCTCGTGTACAGACACCCGTCTTGGATGTGTCCATTCAGATAAAGGTTGTGGATGATCATGTAAAAGTTGGTCGTCAAAGATGGAGTTACAGCACCAAACATGCAGGCGGCAGCGACCACAACTCGGATGGAAACCGGGAAGACGTACAGAGCTACGTGCTGGAGCTTCAAGCTCTTCGAAGTGGGCACCGCAGACTTCAAGTTCAACAGGCTTGTCCACAAGAGGGCGACATCGTACAAATGTGTGTGGAGGAGCGTGTAGGCCGATTGCCAACCCATGACGAATGCAATGAGAAGCAGCAAATGCCAGGTCACGTGGAGTTGGTCCATATTCGACCTTTCTTCAGGTCCAGCGGTCAAAATGGCGAAAACTAGGTAGCCGGGCAAATAAAATGCTTTCAGGGTGAGCAGGAAGTAGACGCAGTACCACCAATAGAGATATGGTTTTGAGTTTTCAACCACAATTCTGTCTTCGTGTACTCTGAGTGGCTGGCCAAGATATTTAGAGGATGAATTGAAAAACTTGAAGTTCAGGTCTAAAGCTCTGTCGAAGAAAGTTATATTGGCAGCCATTTTTGCAGGAGAAGCTGGAATTTGTTGACAATAATGACAATGTTGGCTGTGCAACGGATCAACGTGAACTGCAAGTGTTGACACCAGTTGAAACATTTGCTAATTTGGTAATTCAAACATGTCCAACGAAAGTTACACGTGCTGACTCTATCACGGAGAATCTGGCGTGTGTCATATGACATGAGTAGTATTCTAGTCCAATTTTGAAAGTTAAGCTGCATAAAACTGACAGTAGGAAAGGTGGAGTGATTGATTAATGCGAATTTTGACAACAAGATGGCATATGGCTTCTGCTACCTGTTCATCCTTCATAATCAACTTCTAAGATCGGAAAAGATTGGAACGACAGGTGAAAGAAAGGTCTGATTGAATGTAATCTTCGCTTCAACGAAAAATTATGAGCTAATGAATGTTTTCTTTGTACATAGTCATTATTAGTGCATTAACGTCTATCCACGATCAAAGTTTCAGCTGCGAGTCATTGAGGAAGGCAAGACTGGGAGAGCAAAAATTGATACCGAGTGACATTAAATTCTATTACGGATTCATCAGAACAGATCTCAAATCTCTAACTCACTCTTTCTTTCACGCTCCTGGAAATTCAAATCGATCCACCAACAAGTTGCTAAGAGACGCGTTTTTCAAAGAAAGCTGCCCAAGTCCAGAAAAAGTTCATCGCGGTCTGGTTTGTTTTGAGCAAGATAGAATTTTCGTAAATTACAAAAAAAGTTACTACATAAGGCGCCAGAATGAGTAGTGAATCTCCGCCTGAAGGCCACAAGGAAGTCGATGAAGCTGGAAAAGACCTTACAGGCGTAAAAGTTAACTCTGCCAGGAAATCACGGTTATTACACGCGAGATTCGACAACAATGAGGTACCCGGAAATGATGAAGGTAAGAAATTTGTGACATTCAAGTCTCGGGGCATTCGGGCAACTTTCTGAATATATCGATCCTTTAAGGAGATTTCGGACAGTCCGAAATACAAAAGGAAAAGGAAATCGAGGAAGAAATGCGACGAAAGACAAAAACCTGGATAACCGGAAAAGGAACCAAAAGCTCAACAGATGCTGCTACTGCTTCAAGAGACATATCGCAAAAAGACGTTGCAGGGGCCAATGCACAATCGAACACACAGAGCCCGACTCATTTTATAAGCGATTCACCGGCAGTCTCCCCCAGCTATAGCTTGACAGAATTCGAAACTTCTGCAATTCGAACACCGAATTGTACTCTTCCGAATGTGCTTCATGTTCAGTAAGATAATGGCATGTATACGCCTTAGCGACTCTGCTAATATAATATTACTTCATAAGAGTCGCCACTTTTCAGGAATTCTTACGGATATGACAGCAAGAGACCTTACAACATCCATGCATTGGACAGCGACACTTTGGTGTACATCACCGGAAACTACTTGCACTTCTTTTCTTTAGAAAAGCGTCAAATTGTGAAACTTCAGCGAGCCGCTAACGGATATGGCATTGGCCATTTAGCGGTGCATCCGACCGAAAAGTATCTTGCTGTCGCCGAAAAAGGAAATAATCCTTTGATTATGGTATACACCTGGCGAGAAGGCAATGTTTCTCGGGTACTTCGTGAAGGTACCGAACGGGGCTACGCTTTTGTGGACTTTAAGTACAACCAAAAACTTCATTAAAAATTGTCAGAAATCACATATACAAAACGTTAAAGCTCATGATGTTTACAGTCCTGAAGGCGACCTGCTATGCAGTCAAGGCCTGGAACCCGACTACCTTTTGACGATTTGGGACTGGAGAAAAGAACGGATCGTTCTTCATTACAAGGCATTTTCGCAGGATGTCTTCAGAGCTTCATTCTCAGGAACTCATCCAGGTCACCTGACGACATGCGGTATTGGACACATCCGGTTTTGGAAAATGGCAAGAACATTTACAGGCCTGAAGCTACAGGGGCAAATTGGGCGCTTTGGAAAAACAGAAATTTCTGACGTTCATGGATTCGTTGGGCTCCAAGATGGAAAGGTAGGCAACTAGGATGGGCGTTGAGTGACATTTCATATTGGAAGTTTTAACCAGTCTATAAACTCACTTAGATAATATCAACTTCAGAATGGGGAAACATGCTCGTTTGGGAAGGTGGATTGATTGTCGTTGAAGTTGTACCGAAGGAACTTGAAACCTGTCATGAAGGCGAAATGAGCAATATTTTACTGTTGGAGACCGGCGAAATCCTCACGGTTGGCACAGACGGATACTTGAGGCTTTGGGAATCTGAATTAATATCCGTTGCTGATACAGTTGTGGACGATTCTGGAAAGTATGCCATGGCGCCTATCCTCGAGTTCAAATTATCAACGTATATCTCGCCTGTGAGCGTCATCAAGAGCGCCGGGGATGACGAAGGCTCGTATTTTATCCAGGTACCAATGGAATTTGCTGAAAAACGTTTACCGGATTGACAGATTGTTCTTTGAATTAGGATGGATTTGGCAAGCTGTGGAACTTCAAACTTGGTGAAGCCTCGAGAAGCAATGAATACCAGCCAGATATTATATTCGACAGAATCGGGGGAAGTATAAGTGCAATAGCAACTTCAACGAAGTATACCCTTCTTGCTATCGGCAATACCGAAGGACATCTGTGGCTGGTTGAATACACATCGAAGGAGCCCTTGGTCAAGCTCAAGTACAATGTGGGAATAACAAAGCTGTTGTGGATACCCAAAAAATACGACAGTTTAGGACTAACTTTCCTGTGTTCATTTGACGATGGTGTGATTCGACTATATCGGCTACACCAGTCTTCTAAAACTGGCTCGGACAACAGCGAAGCAGAAGCTGGACAAGAAGCTCCATTCCAACTGGGAGTCCTTCAAATTTTCAAGTTGCATCAGGGCACCGTTCACGTAATGGTTCTGGATGAGGACCATGGAATTCTGTACACTTGTGGAGCGGACAGAGTGATATTTACCTTGAAAGTTGGGACAAGTGGAGACAATGTCGACTTGACTCCATTAGGTTTCGTTACAGCCCCGTTTGCAGTAGTTTCCCTTGACTTGCATCCCTTTAAGGTATGCAAAAGTACATTTTTAATTAACTTTCTTGAACTGCAAAAATGAAATACCGACTGGCTTTAGGACTACAGAATGGTGATAGCTTCCCGACAAGGCAGAGTTGCCGAATGCCGAAGGCCAGATTGGGAAAATCACGATCGCACCAAAACCTACGACATGGGCAAACTTCATGGGCGCAAATGGCAGTACATGAGCGTTAAATCGAATAAGCGCCGTGAAGAGCGCAGGGAATCAAGAGTTAGAGAACTGGAATCTGAACTGGAAGAGCTCAGAGAAAGGTTGGCTGAGAAAAGGTCAGGAGGGGCCTTTGTCGATGAAGAAATGGAAGTCAGTCGGCTAAAGGAAAAATACCGGAAGCAGCAGCACGAAGACGACGAGGCTCCACTTTACTTCCCAGAAAGTCCGTGCCCAATTTACAGCATTTATTACCGTATAAGCAAGTCATTTCAGGATCCGAAACATAGTCGCAACTTTTTCCTTCACGTCGGCGGCTATGACGCTGGTTATATTTATGAATGTAAATGTACAAGAGCAGAGGCTGGGGGATTCCATGCCGTCCCACCAACACCACCGTTTACTGACGACGTTGCAATTCGATGCTTTACACACAGGTGAGATCCAGAACGTCTGCTATTTTTTCAATTAATTTTGAAGTAAATTATTTGTTGGCAGTGAGGAAAACGAATTCCTCATTTTCGGCATGGCAGATGGAACGCTAAGAGTCATGTCACGAGCGCAGGAACCGCAAGGACCAGAATCGGTAGACGCCAGGGCGGCAGAAGCGAAAATGTCTCTTCTTTACGGCGACGCTGGGGACGAGGAGGAAGACGATGACTTTGACGATACAAATATTCTGCTGCTCAACAACCAAGTGAATCATCCGGAAACGTCGCAAAAAAGAAATGTTCATCAGCCTTTCCCCGTTTCGATTTTTCCATATAACCTGAAGGAATTTGTTGCAATACCGATTCATGACCCGAATCGAGGTGCTGTGACTGACATGGCCTGGAGTCATGACCGCAAGCTGTTATTTTCCTGTGCCGAGGATGGGTCAGTATTTTCATGTCGGTGGGATCCGACTGGAGAAAATAAATCTGCTGAAGACACAAGAACCATGCCTGGTCGTGACATTTTAGTGAGTTATCAAAAACTTCAGCGTGGCTCTGGTTGAATAATAAATGGCTGTGATTTTTAATACCCACTTTCCTTTACAGCTGCTTGAAATACTACTGGAGCCAGAAAACCTGGAAACATTAACGCTGGAAGAGCAGGTTCAGAAGGCGGAAAATGACAAAATTTTTGCAGCATCGGAAAAGAAAAAAGAAGGAACCAGAAAAAGGATTGAGACTCTCAAGTCTACTTTTCGATATTTGAAGCAGAAGTAGGTCATTTCATACATGTTTGTTAAAGCCGTAGTATGTGCATCAAGAAATGATAACTGTTTCATGGGTTCCAGGAATCTTGAAATCAGCAAGGACTTTAGACTTCCCAGAAGCGCATTCGAAATTGATCCAGCAATTCGAGCACCAAAGCGGAACCGTTTGGCGGCAGAAGTTGAGCAAGTATACAGACGTTATGAATGGGATAGCGAAAAATCGTTGCTGGAAGTAGATCGGTTGGAGAAGGTCTACTTGTCGGAAGTCGAGACACACCATATGATTGTCAAAGATCTTGTTCACAATGCACAAGTCCACACGTTCCGATCCCGAATACTGACACCTGACTTCCTCAAAGTTATGGAAGAAAATGCAGAAAAGTTGAATACAGAAAGTATCCAGCAGCAAGACGAAATGCAGGTGGTGAAGGAGCCTACATTTGCGAAAGCAGTTAATGTCCGAAGAATATACGCAAAAGACCTCATTGGAGACTACGAAGGGAAGAAATATGATTTGAAGACGATGCAACAAATTCGACTGCTGGAACAACGTCTCGCGAAGCGATATGAACGAGAAGTTAAGTGGGCACAATTAATGGCCATGAAAATTCCCAACTCTTTCCTATATCCTGCAGATGTAGCAAATGTAAAATTGGCTGAGCAAACGTTAGGAGCTTATAAACTAAAAAGTGACGAAAGTAATTTGGGAAGCAGACTGTCAATTGCTCAGCGTCGTCAGCAAATAATCAACTTGAAGCTTGAAGTAAGGTGATAAAAAAATGTTTGCTTATTCACTCAGCCAACAAATTTTTAGAAACCATACCTTTGAATTCCAGATCCACAATCGCGTTTCGGAATTCAACAATTCTGTAGTTTACCTACGAGATGAGAAGCTGAACTTGTTGCAAGAATGTCGGGACCTCGAACGCCAACTTCTTCTAATTCAGCGCTTGTTGCCTTCCGAGCTGCACAAACCAGTGCCAAAGGTCGAGGAGTTGGAACCTTGCGAAAAGCCGGAAGATTTTTTCCGCATTTCTGTTACAGGGGTGAGCTCAAGAGTAATTGCAAAAATCAGCGTGCTTCAAGCCTCCGAAAAGGGAACTGAAGAACAAAAGAAATACTCCATTCCTCAAGTGTGGAAGAACTTTCGACAAGGAACATCACTTTCAGCGAATTTAAAAACTGTAACGGAGCTTAAGAAAGAATCGCTGGCGACTATGAAAGCAAGAAAAGCATTTTTCAAGCCTACTTCTGAGCTAGGAAGAGCAAAACTGGAAAAAGCTCTTCGAGAACGATGTTTTGAACAAGATGAACTTCTGTGGAAATTGAATAATTTGATTGACTATTTCGGTAGCCGCGTGGAAGGACTTCGATATCAACGATTCGAGTTGCAAATTGACGTGTTATTGATGTCAATGCGACTGATCACACTGATGCATGAACTTGATATTGTAAAAGAGTTTACTGGCGAAGAAGAAGCAGTTGTGTCTCGATATGAAAATCAAAAGAAAAATACGGACATGGTGAAGCAAAGGGTAAGTCGACAGACCAGAAAAAAACATCAAGTTTTTCAACTTCTGAAGCAAGAATATATTCATTTCAGCTGGATAGAGTTGAGAGACGGCTAAGTAAAGCCAAGAATGAATTGGAACTTGTCAAAAACAATCTAGTTTCTCTCAACAAAGAAGTAGCGACAATTATTGGTGAAAAGCAAAGATTCTCAGAATTTTTGTGGAAAGTGTTCCGGAAGAAACTCAAAGTTGAGAACGCAGATGAAGACGAAGGTAACACTGAAATTTAACTTGTTTCAAAATTATTTGTTTCGTAAAATTATTAGTTGTGATAATTTGTTTAGATGAAGAAATGGTCCAGGCAGGCTCCGTTGCAAGCAGTAGTGACTCTGGAGACTCCACTTCGATAGATTCAACATCCGATTTGTTCAGATTGCCAAAGGCTAAGTTTAACATTGACTCGTGTCCTCCTCAGCTCGATAGACAGGTGTACGAGCGAGTTTGCGAACTCAGAACCAAAAAGTACCAATATGAACTGGAGGCAGAAGCCCAAAAGAAGGTCGTTGCTAAAATTGAACGAGACCATGAGGGCGTCCAAGAAGTCTTTGAAAAGTACAATGTCAAGTTGGGTTGGATTATGGAGGAGCTTGTCGTTTTGCAGAAGAAACGGCAAGCAAAAATCAACAGATTGCATGCTTTGATCATTCTGAAAGCTGATCAAGTTCGGTAAGTTGTTAATAAGCGTTTCATATAATTTTCTGGAAACGGGAACATTTTTTAATTTTGGATTTGGCATAGTTGCATGCCGGAAGATGATGAAGAAGAGCAAGAATCCTTGTCCAGACTGAGTAGTGGTTTAACTGCGGACATTGTAGAACAAATCAGAAACAATTTCCCGGATTTGAGTGACGTGATAGTTTTCCCCAAAAATGGCTTAATGAATCTTGAATCCAGGATAGATGGCGTTAAGGATGAAACTCTCAAAGAACAAGAGAAATTTGAGTGAGAACTTATTTTGTATTTTAGCACACTGTTCCATATTCCCACCAACTGCAAATTTTGTTTTTGTAGACTCGGAAAGACAATGTTATCCAGACTCAGGGAAGAAGTTGCCAAAATGTTGAATGAAATTAGCTCTTTGGACGAAAAATACCAGAAGGAGATGATGGGCAAATTTGGACAAATGGTTGACTTGGATGACATTTGCGCTGCTGTTATCAACTTGGAAATTCTTGACGAGCTAATCAAGTTGGACAGTCGAAGGAACTGGCATCATAGAGAGCGAAGAAAGATCGCCACCGAAATCGACAAGGCCAGAGACAGATTAACTGTGCTAACAAAAGAAAACACTGAAAACAATAATCTTCTGGCCATTCTGATCGGGCGGCAACGAGAGCTCGAGTACCTAATGTGGAAGCGTGCCGCTAATAAATGGCCTGAATGGGTGAGGACCGAAGTTCAGCTGTTAGAAATTACATCACCAAGTTTCACTTGTTTTCACTTCTCTATTATTTGTTCTTTAATTGCAGACCCAAAGTATGGCGATTGCTGGGTCTGGTGACGGGGTAGAGCTTAACAAAGAATTCATGGACCACGAATCGGACTTGATAAGCAACGAAGACGCTTTGGAGGAATTGCTCCACCTGGAAGATATTGTCACGAGGCAAGAATGCAGAATCTTTATCTTGAAACAGACAATCGAAGCCTGCAGGCGCAAATGTGGATTGCCACCTCTCATACCATTAAAGAGCGTTAAAGACGACATTGCCTCAAAATTCATGACACTGAATGAAGTATACGCTTTACGGAATAAGAAGAACGCTGATGTCGAAACGTTGTACGTCAGTGAAACCGCCGATAAGCTGCACTTGAGCACTTCGAGCGTTCCAACAGGAGGAGGCTCCGGCGGATTGGTGGCTGGCGACAACGAAAAGCCGGCTTGGGGCATTCCCGAGCATGGAACGTTTGACGCTTCCGGCTTGTACTACGGTCAAGGGGCCCTCGACATAATGGAAGACGACGACGAAGAAGAAGTCAAGATTATTATTGATGAAGCGGATGATGCCAGAAGTCAAGCTAGACCGCCCAGTGAAGCCTCTGTTGAAGATGAGGGTGATGCCTTGGAAGAGCCCGAAGAATCCACTGGCTTTGTGGGTGTCGAAGGTGTTGAAATTGTGGAAACTACTGCTCAAGAACTTGATGAATGATAGAAACTAGCGTAAATTATTCAAAACTTGTTTGTAGTTGTGCTGCTAAAAACCGAATTTAATTTCAAGATGTCAAGATTTGAAGAATAATACCGTGTGTTTTGTATCTACCTACATACTAAAATTTGATTTGTACTAAAGACGATAGGGAATCAAGATCGGGATGAAGAAGTCCATAGCTTAGGCGTAGACAACGTTGTTTCCAGCCCAGTTGTTGGCCCAGTTGTGGCCATATTGGTTGCCCCAGACGGAACGACCGTAGCCGAGTTGGTTGCCGTAGTAGTTGTTGCCATAGTAGCCGGCGGTGTGAGGGGCGTAAGCTCCATAGGCGTGGGTAGCATAGTGAGCTGGGGCATAGGCAGCGTTGGCGTAGGCAGTGTTGACATATGCGGCGTTGGCATAAGCTCCATTGTGTCCGACTATAAACAGTAAAACCATAATCAGGATTTTTGAAAATTCGAAGAAGATCGAATGCCTCAAAGTTCCTTACCATAAGTGCTGTATGGGGAAGCATAGTAGCCTGGATGATGGATTCCGTGGGTGAGGCCGTAGTAGCCGGTTTCGGAAGTCTCCATCTGTTCGGTCTTGGCAACTTCGCCAGCGACGGCAGCGGCGATGCAGACAGCAAGGACGATCTGTAAAATTGAAACAATTTTGAAAAATTTAAAGCTCGGTCGAATTGGCAGAATGGGCAAGTCCCGTAGAAAAAATACTCACGATGAACTTGGCCATTTTGAAAGTGGTTGAGGGTTGTTGTTTTAGTGATGAAAGAATAGAAGAGAACTACGAAGTTGTTCTGGATTGAATGATGTCGATTGGTAAATCCGAGCGGGTTTATATAGTGGTCAAATTCTTCCCCAAATCGACTTTGAAGGAAGAGAAATATGTTACCTAACAATTTGGCAAACTGTTATTACTATCGTGCTGAAACTGAACGTATAAATTGTAGTTATGATGATTGATGCATTTTGAATATGATATTATGCTATAGATGAGTAAATTACATACTAAAACCCTCGGTGCATAATAAATTCACAGTTTTTGGTCGGTGATGAACTAGCTTTTAATGATGTTTTGATATCAAAATTTGGGTGGAACCAAATTTGATTGGACAGAAAGGCCTGTTTAATGGAGAGTAACACGAAGACTTGTTACTTTTACACTTGCACGTGCTGCGTGTGCTGTTTCTTTGTTTACCTGTGAATTTTCATCCATGATCTGGTAATTACAATCACGGTAGAAATCTGCTAGAATCTTTAGCGGCTTAAAAATCTTTCAAGATAGGTGATTAGGGGGTCGATGTAGAAAAAGCGATTGATTGGCGACGCTGAAAGAGATGAGCAGTAGGCGTTGCATAAATGTGCTTCGATCAATAATTTTAAGAAGCAAAAACTAGACATGTGACAGCCGAAAATTGCGGACCAGTTCTGGAAAGTGATGCAACTTCAAGGAAATAATTTCGGTCATGCCATGGTTCAAGATCCAGCCAACTTTTTTGCGGTTGTTGGAGAAGGAAATTGCTTCAGGGGTCGATTAATACGGTAATGAATCCAAAAACAGCAAGGGGAAGTTCTCAAGACTCTTGACTCTTTTGACAGGTGACATGGAAATGGCTGGCTTCAGCGGCGAGCCGTAATTAGTGTCTATGGTCAAGGAAGGCACGATTTGCAAGTTAACTGAATACAAAAAATTGAGCTCGCTTCAAAAACGTTCGGCAGAGGCTGTTAATGCTATTTGTGTGCAGTTGCAGTATTCATAAGGCAGTATATCATATATTACAGATATACGCAGATTTTTAAGTAGTTTAAGCCCTCAGAGCTAGTTGAGAGCATCTTTTGAACAATGCGAATGAATATGGAATTCTTATTTATTGAACTGTTTGGTCGCCAAAATGATGTCATTATTGTTAGCACTGGGTGGGGCTCGGATGGCTCAAACAGGTTAATTGTCATTCGAGTGTGAATTGCTCAGATTTTTGGCGATTTGTGATCGCAATTATTGCCACCTGTTTAACCTTAAGGTGTTAATGAACACAATCAATCCAAAAAGAGTTAATTCATGCCAATTCCTTAATTTTGTTGTTGTAACAATATAGAAAACAACATAATGTATTTGAAATATTCAATACTCAATATGTAATACTCAATACAGTTTGATAAGGTGTAGCCAAAAAAATTGAACGTTAGCTGATTCATAAATATCGAGATATTCTGTGAAATAATATTGAATCAAAACTCATGAGGAGGAGTAAATTCCAAGCTTTGGTGAGCCGATTTCGTGTAGCATTTAGTACGCAAACTTTTACTGCAATTCATGTGGTGGCTCAGAAGTCGTATAATTTCAATGTGATATATGTAACTGTAGCTGCAGCTTACAACAGGTATCAGGCACAGGCATATAGTGTTATAATGCTCTCTTGATGATTTTGCCGAATTCAAACACTTGAGAATTTTCTAGCACCTTACAGGATTTCATTTAATGTTTTTTGACGAGGCATCTTTTGAGACAGCCGCTGAGAGCGTTTTCAAGTCAGCAATTTCATGTAATGCTTTATATTATGGTTTTATGATGGAAAGAAAAGACACGAAGTATAATTCTAGAAATTTCTGGGTGAAGCCAGTAGAAAGAAGAGACTGCATTTTGAAGTTGTAGCAAATTGTCGTTTTATTTACGAAAATATGAGCAGTTTTGAAAGATTTTGATATTTTCGAATATTGTCATTACAAATGAGACCAATTGGTTTGTTTGCTGTGGCAGAAATGGGGATACAAAAGGGAAGAAGGATTTTTGGCAGGGGAAATAGCTTTCAAAGGCTATTTGAAGACTGGCGAAGATTCTTAACCGTAGTATCCGAGTCCACCGTAGTATCCGGATCCGTAACCACCATAGTGACCACCGTAGGCTGGGTAGGCAGCGCGGTATCCGTAAGCGTGTCCGTGTCCGTAAGCTGGGTAGGCAGCGGCAGCACGGTATCCGTAGCTTGGGTATCCGTAACCTGCAAAACCATGGAACCACCGCATAAGATGGCTGTCTGAAATTACAAATCGGAGGATCAAGCTGATGGAAACTCACCAGCTCCGTAGTATCCGAGTCCGTGTCCGGCACCACCATAGTATCCACGTCCAGCACCGTAATATCCGCCATAGCCAGCGTATCCGAGTCCACCATAGTAGTTTCCTTCAGCGGTATCCAATTCCTTCTTGTCGGCAGCGGCTTCTTCGGCGGCGAAAGCCACGGCGAAGAGAGCGAAGAGGGCAACGAAAGCCTGGAAGAAACACAAGAAAAGATTGGTAAGCACTTTGTTGGCTGAACACGATGGAGGAATATTTGGTTGAAATCCCCAGATTCGGCACTTACGAAGATCTTGGCCATTTTGAAGTTTGGTTGGGGTTGAGATGGAATCTCTTGAATTTGCGAATAGATAAGATGTGTTAGAACAACTGGTGAATTGCTTCTGATGCTGATGTGACTGGAAGCGGCGCTATTTATACGACAGGAGTCACAAAGGGATTGCTGCTGAGGGATTTTGGCAACGTTGCTGACGCTGAGCGTTGTCCATGGACGAGGCGCTGCATCCAAAGCCTACCTCAAGCCCCTCCCCCGACTCCATGAAGACAAAATGTTTGTTTACCGCAAAGGAAACTGTTGAGACGTCAGCAATAGTTTGATGCATCTTGTCCAATTGTCTCTTTGCGGGGAGATGCCGGTTGTTGAGCATTAGATTGATTAAAGCACCCCTTGTGTCGAGTCGAGATTAATTTCAGCAACAGGTACATGCATAACAGGATGTAGCGTAAATTCCTAGTTTGCAATCCAACAAAAATAATAATGCAAGTGTTATGATGATGTAAGGATTCGCAATACACACTTGTTGTTATACTTGGCTGGCTCAGGGGGAAGGAGAGCTTTGATGAGAGCAAAGCTGAGAGCTGTAATAGCTGGTATCAGTGTTACAAGGGGATGCCGCGTAACGTGATTGCCGCTTGCCATTGTTGGAATTGCTCTCATTGTTTGTTATGTGTGCGACGGAAGAGCGCTGGTCATTCAAGATTCAGGTAGGCCCTGGCCAGCATGGCTGGTACGACGACGAACGTCAAGTCAATGTGTGTTCATGTGGTTATCGCGTTTGTGGATAAGCGTTCTGGTCAAACCTATGTCTTCAAAGATCGCCGGTTAATTGTCGTATTGATGGCTGGCACCGTAATTAAAAATTAAAACACGCCAGGGACGGTATTACCACATAACTTTCAAGTCCTCAAGTGCAAGGGCGCAGGACAAAGAGGCCAGGTTTTAACGGCTTTTACTAAAAGAGGAGTTTAATTGTCCTTTTTATTACTATTTTTGAATCCATCAGACAATTTCCTTGAGGAGGGTTAGTCATAAACAAAATGATTCCAAACTCTTCTAAAGCCAGAAGCTGGGGACAATAAAAATGTACTATTGATTTTACTGAAAGCCGCAATAAATTGATTCTTGATGATGAAACTAATGAACGGGGATAGATTGATGATATACGTATATAAATATTTGTAAAAGATCATGCCCGATACGTAATTACCATTGCCAGGAAATTAATTGGTTCAGCCTAGGCGTTTCTTTATTACAAGTAATTTTGCAGAGGATGGATTGCAAAAATAAATTACAATGACATAAAAAACTGATTGTTTGCAATAATAATTTGACTTATGACAGTGAGACCTTATTCAGTTAATTACAGACAAACCAAAATGCTGCGTAAACGTAATATTAATTTCACTCACAGAAGTTGCTAAAGGGTAACTCGTTAGGACATCAATGCTAACTCTAGAATTATGAATCCGCTTTGCTTCATAGAGGTTGTGTAATTTTGAAAATCGGGCCGGAAAATTTTATTTCGTCTGTAAGATACAGCCGTCATATATTCATTTTGTGTTAGCTATCAAGAGAAAAAGGACTTCAATCACCACGGAAATCAATGCAAAGTTTGAAGCATTAAGCAACCCGATAAATGGGGAATTCCTTTACTCATCCGCACTTCAAGGAGACAGGTTGTTACAACAAAAGGTGCGTGTCGCTTCTGCGACTGCAATTACGAGCTGCAAACAACAATGAAGGGTGGCATTGGAAGAAAAGCACAGGAGCTTTTTAGCAAATTGAATCACTCAAATGGTACCAGGATCGTACCAAGATGGACACATGACACATGCGATAAAAACACGAGACCAATGACACAATAAGCTGTTGGAGCGAATAAATGTCTGACAGGTAGAGATCAAAAATAACTATCAGATGTAATTTTTGTTGAAATTATCCTGGTTCAAATCCAAAACCAGAAACTGTTCAAATGAGCTGATACAAACTGGTGTTTCCAGGAAAGTTTAACATTTGAACTTGCAACGGACACCTGCAAGATAAAGATACCAAAACTGCTAATTTCAGTGGCTGGCATGTTCTCAAATTGTACTTAATGGATGAATCAAGTCTGGTCGAAGTGTACAAGTTTATCCAACACCTGGAATCTCAAAACCTGTAGGATTATCAGATACGTTGAAGCAAAATTATAATGTCAGGGAATGGCTCGAATGTTCCAGAAAATGAAGCAACCGCTTCATCAAGATATAATCAAAAACTTACTGAAGCGTCAAAAATTACAGACAATTTGCAGGTTATTCGCAGGAGCGCGACATTGTTAATAACATAAATTGCGAATATTCAGACAGAGATATTTTGCACATATTGCTGGAATGTGAATTCTGGGAATAAATGTGCTTTGAAGAAGCTAACTACGACGCATTTCCTTTGCGTAGGCCTTGAGTAAATCAGCCCTTTATAACAAGACAAATTTAGCGAAACACATTGTTATTTGCGGAGCTCCAGGAGCACCATTGCATGCCTGTCATTCAAACCCTTTCGTTTTCTTTAACGAGAGCGTGGAAGTCGCCTTGAACCTGGTATGATTTAGTGCAATTATCGAAAAGGATAAGCATGTGAAGAAAACGTTAACTAATTGCTTCCACATGGATGATTTGTGTGTACGTGGATGGAAAAGGTGACCTTGACGGCGTTGAAAGTAAAATCTTGCTTAGGATTGAAATCGGAATTTGCTTCTGTTTCTGCAGACAGGTGTGCAATTTGAAACCAGTTTGCAATAGTGCATGACCATTAATCGCCTTGCTTGCGATTTGCCATCAAGTTTGGCAACCATACCTGGCTCTTGATGAATTGGAATCAATCTCAGCTCCACCTGTATAAATCACTTTCGCCGATTTCAGTCGTCCTGCTATGCACGTCTGATCGTTAAAAACACCATTGCAATTCTCATGTGCCAAACTAGGCAAATCTTTATGTACTTTGAATCGTTTCGAATGCGGAGCACGAGGTGAAATTGGCGGGGAATGTTTGCAAAAAATGCCGGACAAAGTATTTCTTAAAGAGACAAAGATACAGGATGTTGTCCCCAGCAAACCAGTTTTCGGGCATCAGATCAGATTCATCGGTAATTGTCAAGGTGAAGCTTGAATTAAATATTTTTTGGCATTACCTCACCCACCAGATTTTTCGACGAAATAGCAGTGCAACTGGAAAAAGTAAAAAAACCAAGTAATGTTGATTGAACAGTTTTTCTATAAGAATGGAAGCGAAATCGCAAATACAATTTATCATGTACAGTTAGTTTCTTGAGCTTCTGTGTCAATGAAGGTTGCACTTGAACATGAAAGGAACAGTTTAAAAGTTAATCTTGTTTGCGAACAAGATTACTGCGCCAATCGTTACATGAGTCGTTTTTGCTATTGTGGTTGTCCAGAAACGCGCTAGAAGATACAGGTGTTTTCATGCAAATCAGCAGGAGTGGTCGATTTGGCGAATTGTGATTGGTTATTCGAGCCGAGGGGCTCAGATTGTGGGCTGATGGAGATTTTTTGCAAGAACCTGGAAGCCGATCGTGCGGTTATTTTTGTACTTAATTTTGGTCGTATGAATATTTCCTTATGGAGTCTCTCATTGCGTCAGTGCAAAAACTAGAGCATGATTGTTACGTGTCAGATGTCAGCTTCCATGAATAACTGCAACAATTGTAATTGATGAACTTGAACCTGACGAAGGCCGCATAGTCATCGATGACTATGATGATGGCAAGTTGCATTCTGACAATGGGCAGGTGCAGCAGTATAAATCTGAAAAATTGTACCAGAAAAAATTATAAGTCATAACTGATTCAAGCGGGAAACAAATTGGATCTTATTTGCGGTTGTCAGCGTAGAATACACTTTAATGAGATTTACACGGGCCACTGTTTACCCAATAATAGCCTATGTTGTTCATTCGTTCGTCAATTTTTAGAAGCTCGTTCAAGGAATTTGTCAAAAGAAGCAAACGTCAATGGTGACAAAACGAAAGAATTGATCTTCAGATCAGCTTGTAAGCTTTACAGGCAGTCAAAATACCCGCACAATGCGTAGGTGAGAATAAACGTGCCAAAATTAAAAAGCTGAAAATGATGCCCCTCAACTGTTAAATTTTAAGGTAGGTCGAAACTCTTTTTTGAGCAAAAGACTTTCATGCTCGCGTTTATACATATTACATTCATTTTGATTTTATTATGGAGCAATTAGGGCAGCAAGTAAGCATATGATTGACAGGAGAAAAAGATTTAAAAATGAAGAATAAAATGCGAAAGACAAAAGGATTCGCACGTTTGCCTGGCTGACCTACGTGGGAAATATAATTAACAAACTTGAGCAATTAGAAGGAAGGCGCGCTGGGCGCGGAGGAGTATTTCGCGAAGGTGAAGAGATGCGCTAAGAAGATATCAAACATAATTGGATCAAGTTGGGCATGCAGACCATCATTATTCTTTATCAAGTATTAATTTGCTAACAGCAGTTATCAACAAGTTTTGAACACTGCGCAAAGCGTCAGATTCATTGCCTCCAAAAACAAGCACAAGTTTGTTTCCGCCGAGACGTGCGTTAACAAAACTTTGAATGCCACACAAGCTGCACTTTTGGCTTCTGCTATATGAACTGTCTGACAACATGATGTATTGGCATTGAATTCACCAAGTTTTGTCTGGTCAGTTGGTCAAGCAAACCAGAAAATGCAGTGAACATTAATATTGGTTATAATGGATTAGGCGAGATTAGAATCAAAGTTTGATCATCTTGTTAGCTTGCACTTAATGACGCATCACAGTCAAAGTTAGCGGTACACGTGTCAGCTGAAATGTAAATATGTAGGACAATTAAAAACAAAAGTGTTAGAGAAAATAATGCAGTGCAGGCCTTGAGAACATCAGAACAACTTTGTTCATGAAAGTGCGTATTTGATGCGTTTTAGGCGCTTCGGTGCTGGGCATCTTTTGTAACGATCGGCAATAAAACCACGAAGGGTAACTGATTGAAGTCTTGTGAACAAGAATGCCCGCCGCCTAAGGCACACTTGACGCAAAATTCTTAATGAATTAAGTCAAATATGGCCGAGATTACACGGACTGTGCTTTAATTACGGCACACGTGAGCAATTCTATTTGAGCGAAAACTTTATGACAATGTTGAGTGAGAGTTTTTTTTCGCCATCTGCATTATTCAGAGCTTCTTAATTAATTTTACGATTCCGTTTACAAGTACGAAACACGTGTCGAGAAAAGCAAGTGAAAATCGGAACTGCTTGGAACGTTAACGAAGTATGACGTTTCAGAAATTATGTCAAGTGGCAATCAAGGAATAATTACGACTTTTCAAAATTGTGCTCTGCAAGATTTTCATGAGAAGGCTTATTTTGCTAACCTGTTTCATTGGTGATAAACAATTTTGTCTACCAGCATGTCTGTTAATTTATATATATATGTACAAAGACATTGCTGGTTTTGGCACCTCCTGCTTATGGAAATCGTCTCATTGTTACAGATTTCAAGTACGCATCCATCCTGAGCAACATTTTTAATGTTCTCTTGGTTATTCAAAGAATATACTCTTACGCAAGTAGTTAACAGGGCGTTAACAAGTAGATAAAATACAGACAGCTGGGTCGTTTGACATTTTGAGTGTACAAACTGACCTGACACGTTTTGTCTCAAGTTGAGAGCAAGTATGCCTGGCGCTTACTCCATTTTGTCATTTAATATGTAGCAATTTGGTCATGGCGGAAAACACCAAGGTGAAGGTCCATAAAAGCTCCTGCATTAAAACAAAAAACCAACTGACCACAAGAGTCACAAGTTTGGTAGGAACTACACGTGTTTTAAATTGCCGATTGTGCATAAGTTTCAGAAGAAGACCGTGAGACATTTCAAGGCGGAGCTGACAGTAGGATTGGTTAGGTCAACAATAAGATATGCGCCAGAAAAACGACATGTTAGATCATCTAATTTAATTTCTTATGCTAATGTGGTACAAACGTTGAATTTCCCGTACCAAAGGATGCGAAATATATTTGGCAATTAAAATGTATGACGTGAAATGTTCGATAGGCATTTCGATACCTGCTCAATATTCTACACAGTCAAAGGTGATAAATAACATTATTTACGTAACTAGCCGAGAGCACCAAAAGTAAAGTTTGATGCTCAACTTTGTGGTTTACGGAAGATGAAAAAGTGTGGTGGTGCTGGCAAAGAGTAATTATCACATGCCAAAGGTGTATGTAGGGAATGTCTAATTTGGAGAGTCAGAAAGAAACAAGATTTGCGCACTGATGACGATGACCAGTGGACGAGAGCGAAAAATTAGATCAATTGGCCCACTTAACCTCCAAATGAGCAAAATGATATAAAACTTTTCCATCAAAGATTTTGTGTTCATTCTTGTCGAACAAACGAGGATCTTCTGAACTGAGCCACGTTAACCACAATCTGATGATGGCCTCAAAGGGCGAGCGTTGTTGCTGTTTTGTTGTAATTGAGCCATGGCATTGCCTCAAAATATCATGTGAATTTATTGTTACGAATTGTTGCAACTCTGCATGAGCGAGATCAAGATCATTCGACAGGTAAATTTTGAGCTTTAAATAAGAGTAATTAATGCTCAAAGGGCATGATGCACCCTGAAGTGATTCGAAGGTGGTCCTGTCGTGATGTGGTGCAAATAATGGTTAATAAAGCTCATTGATGTAAAATTCTCAAATGCATGTATATACTTGAATTAGGGCTCTTGGGTGTAATGATTGTACGCTTTAGCTTTAACCGCTTCACAGTTTCAAGAAGGTGGTCATAAGATTTTCCGAACATTTAGATCCAACAAAAGCCAAAATCTTATCTGTCTGTGGTCATGGTCATGAATTGGCGCTTGGATAACTTTTACCAAGATTAATTTAGCTGATGTAGGCTGCAAAACAATATGTCAATCAACACTCTTAAACTGTAAGTTAGCAGGCAAACATTTGAAGAGGTGCCTCTGTATTTATAAAAATCTAGAAAAGCAAAGTTGCGGCAATATGATTATGGGTGAGGATGGGAATCGGAAACGGCAAAGAAGGTGAAGCAGCTGAAAAGCCTTTGAACCACGAACTTCCGGAAAGTCCCGACGCAAGTCCACGACGTATTCTTCCAAGGCTAAAAATTCCATGGAAAAACTTTGATGGCAATTATCGTGAATTATGAAAATTGAAGGTAAAAACTAATAACGTGGATGTAGGAAATTAAATTCCGTTTTGTTTACGGTGTGTGTTATTCACAACAACGTGACTCGCGCCCTTGGGCACGGGAAGTGAGCCTGAATCGAGTAGTAGGAATTCTGGCCACAAGTTAATGAGCCAAGGTTCAATCAAAACATTTCAAATGTAAAAACACTATATGTATACATGTTTCCACGAATATCTGATCTGATGAGAGGCTTGAATGATTCTATCTAGGCAATGTATTGGCAAACAAGCCCCAGAAAAACGGTTTCGATTTTGCTAATTAAGGAGCAAGTTTATGGACAGGAAGACGGCGGTTGGACATTGGCGGCGGCGTGGCAAGTTGATCTGATTGCCGTACATAATATGTATTCGCGTTTGCCATTTCAAGGGCAGACATGTCAGATTTGTTTGGTGTCATTGACAACGGCAAATCATGATCATGACTGGATACCTTTAATACAGCGGCGGCAAAATCAGTGCACGATGCATGATGACTACTCTTCAAAGATCAAGTTTCGCGTAAACAAGACGCTGCGAAAAAATAAATTGTAACGATAATTATTTCCTTGAACAATGGCAGATCAGGTGAAATAAGATGATCAAGTGGATGGCGTAGGAAGAGACCACTGCAAGTAGTTGTCGTAAGAATTGTAATGTTAATGTTACGGTAGTTGTGACTGTCGGAAGGCTTGCGAATTTAATGGTAGATTGTGGAGGCGTGGATGATGACGTAGTAGTGGTGTGTGTACATTGTAAGAAGCAACAAGTCGCATACGCTCATTGTCTTATGCGCAACAACTTGAGCCAAGACGACCTTGATTGATGGAAGTGCAATTTGATGTCAATTTCGCTCTAATTTACTTCATACGTGTGTGTGTATACGTTATCACCGGTCGAAGGTAATTGATGTGAATTGCGAGACTTTACGAAACATCTTTCAAGTTCAGCCACATTAAAAACAGGGTGTTTGAAGTAGACTTGTTGTTTAAACCTTCAAGGGTCACATCATCTTGATACAAAGGATCGTTTACGCTTATATGTTATTTTTCAAACCTGGACGTTAGACTTTAAGGTTACTTACTTGCCGCTCATGCGTATTCGATAGAGGTATTAGAGGATTTTGCTGTAGTCGTAGCCGTCATCAAGGGAATTATTTCGGGTTTGAGGAACTTCTGTCACTTTTCTGTATCCTCTAGTATACATGTATAATTCTAGGATGAGGAATGCAAGGCTTAAGTGAGTTGTCACCGAAGTTTTTGTTTCTTTTTGAAATAGACAGAAAAAGCGAAAGCCAGTAGAAGAGAAGTGCAACTTTTTCAAACAAAACAGCGTTTCCTGAAATAGAGAGGAAATGCGTTAATTTGTACTGCAGAATTAACCACACTCGGAGAAAGGGTTGAGGAAACGATTGTTAAAAACTGCTTATGCTGAACAAGCCTGTATTGTTATACATTTCTTTTGTTTTGATGTTTACGTAGTGCAGGCCGTGTGTATTTTAATGGGTCGGAGGAGAGGCTTATGCCGAGATCAAGTTCAATTTCCTGATTGAGATGTAATGCACGAATTTCGTTAATTTTCAAGGTTGGCTTTCGGTTACAAGTGACAAATCTCAGGGCATACAGGAAGTACAAGAACGGATTGTCGGCAAGTCTAAAAAGACATGATGGTATTAGTTAGCGATTTCAAGGTTGGATATAACATGAGATTTTTCATCACATTGGACCAAGGGTTCACTGGCAAAATGGAACCGTTTGAGTTTCTTCATTGTCCAAAGGGCCTATTATGGATTTTAAACGTTCTTTATTTAATGAATGGCAAATGTGAAGTTGCCAATTGCATTTATAGTAGATTAATGGGTAGATTATAATGTAAAGGATGGCAAAGTGTGAGCAACTGCGAATGTATTACAAATGAACAAAGTATATACAAAAATTATGCATGAGTGGTCAAGTAACAAAATGTATATAAAACAAAACAAGAAACTGTAACCTGTAACGTGGTAACTTGAAGATACAGTTTCGGCTAAATGCCTCGACACACAATTCAGCTAATATCATAAATACTTTAACGATCAACAAGAACAATGCAACTAATTGAACTAACAGTACACATTAATATGACAAAGATTAATCTGTCAAACTATTAGATGCGATCAATAACAAATGTGTGTTTTGCGTGAAATCTTAAAATTAACTCTTGTCTTTAACATTGGCCAGATGGCTTGAAACTGAATACGAAGAATCCCGCACAATCCCAACAGTCTGTATGATATTGTAATGAAATAAAGTTTGTAATTATGATTAATCCCTCATCTTAAATAGCGTACTTAGCACATGATCTACTTTGTCCTGATGAATTGGCAGTTCCATAGAAATGCTCTTGTCCGTATCTACGGCTTCTGCCAATTTGCGTCCTGTGTCGCCCAAACTAGACGATTTGCGCCGGCTTTCGAGTGGTGAACTTGGGGACGGAAGCATGTCTTGGATGTTGGCCTGGTCTTCTGGTCCTGCGGTAGCATAGATTTCTCTATGAAGTTAAAAGGGAATTTTGGTTAGTGGTTAGTCTTTTTAGCGGACTGTTGAGGGTTAAGAGGAACAGAATTTGGACTTACTCGTAAGTCAAAGGTTTGACTGTAGAAATCACGTTTTCAGAGCCGGCCATCATCATACCGCCAGCTGAACCCGGGGCTTCGCCGTTTCGCCGATGAACATGGAGGTGAAGGACAACATTGCCCTTGTCGTTGGTTCCTGGAATGGGTCTTCCAGGCTGAGAAGGAATTATCGGATGAAGTACTGATGTTGCAACCGGAGGAGCTCCGACGGACGAAGACCGATGTTGAGCAGTGTTGGTGTTGTAGGTAGTGTATGGAGGGACTCCAGGGACTCCGGAATGGTGATGGTGGACAACGGTTTTTTGATAGCCGGGTGTCGGTCGAGGACTGTAATATTGGTTGTGGGTGTAGGCGCTGGTGGGGACTGGAGTGTAGTGTTGAGGCCTTGGAACCGAATTCGGTATGTATGAAGACGGTGGGGCCAAGGCAGATTTGTAAACATTTTGGTTGTTGCCGTCGACCACCTGGACTTGCTCGTTGGGATAAATGTGGATCTTCATTCGCATGGGTTTCCGCGAAGGTCTTGGCGTTTGCGGGTATGGAGGGGATGCTACTGGCATGGAAGGAATGAAGGGCCTTGATGATGACGAAAGCATGGCTTCTGCCTGAGCTTCAGCCTGTGATTCGAGCTTCCGTTGTAGGTAATCCATGTACATCTTTTGAAGTCTTGCTTTGCGATCACGGTCATAGTCGAGCTGGTTTGACGAAGGTACGGTCGAATAACCCGGAGAGGAGTTGGCAACGGCTTCGCCACGGGGAGTCGCTGTATGTATTTCCAAAATGTCTTCTTCTTCAGGGCTGCTGTTACTAGTTACTAGCCCAGGTGGGGTGTTGAATCTGGTGGGCGGTGGCTGTTGTCCCCCTTGAGGCACGCCGTAGTAGTGGTAATGATTTTGGACCGACTGCTTAGGTTTGGTGATGGAACCGGAACTTCGAAGCTTGTTGTGGGGACGTTGTTTCTGCTGGTTCTTAACGTCAATCGTTGTCACGGTATTCCAGTACTCGTCTTCCTTTTGGCGCTGACGCTCCACCTGGCGAATGTCAACAGGTTGATATTGTTGGTATGGACGTTTGATAACTACGGGGCGGTTCCGTTGCTGGTAGTAGGCAACGTCCATGGCGGTTGGAGGCTTCTTGACAGGATTTGGAGTCGTGTCAAGGGTCTTGTGTCGAAGATGCTGGTTTTCGCGGAAGCGGTCTTGATTCGAAGAGGCCTCGTGGCGAATTCGGTAGTTTTGACGCTTACCCTTGGATTTTGACTTTGAAGGCCGATTGTGTCTGGTATTGCTGGAATATTGTTCCCTCATGCGCTCCCGATGACGGTCTCTCGAGTCTTTGACAAACTTGTCGTAATGTTGGCTAGGGCGGAATCTTGACCTTTTCTCTTCTTCGCTTTCGTATTCTTCGACTGGATATTTTCCGGCAGGCGTGTAATACCTAGTTGGTTGGCGTTCCGACTTTGTATTGGTTGGTCGTCGAACATTGTCATAGTAATCGTCGGTTTCGCGGTCCTTGGTACGTTCACGGTCCCTGACTCTGGTAGTAGGGGGTCGGCGAATGGGCTGCGGATCCTCGTCGTCATTCAAAGGTTCTTCTTCCTCTTCTTCCAGAGGTCTGTAGCGGTCTCGCTCTTCTTCATCGTAAGTTGAAGTGGAAGGTCTTTTATTTCGCTGAGGCTTTTTCGAAGTTGTGTACCTAGTTTCTTCGTAATCTGGTGAGCGATCTTGGTAGTCATCTGAAGGGGTTCGGTCACGTTCACGTTCTCTTTCTCGGTTTCTGTTTCTGCGATCCCGGTCTTCTTCTCTAACAAGCTGTCGAACAGGTTTCGGTTTTGGTTCCAAATAGTCTTCATCGTCTTCTTCGATCAAGGAAGTCATGGAGGGTTTTGGGATAGGAAAAGAACTGGCTTTGATCGGCTGAGGGTTGTCGTTGATTCTGCCGGAAGGTCGTTTTTCACCATCAGCCAAGAGGCTTGGTCTTTGGGCAAACTCGCGGATGTCTTTGAGCAAGGAACCTTGAATTTCTTTTAGCTCGTTTGAAAATGCATCGTTTGAAGGCCTGCCAGGGCCGCCTTGGATTTCATTATCGGTGTTGAAGTAAGAGAGGATGTCTTGGATATTTTCAGCGTGTTTTGGGTACGTGTATTGAATTGGTGGAGGCAAGTCTCCACCTGGTGGAGGACCTCCGAAGTGAGGCCCTCCTGGGTGAGGTGGCCCTCCTGGGCCACCAAGAGAACGAAGCGGGGCAGCATGAGGAGGGTGGTGCATAGGCATGGGCTGAGGTCCTCCTGAAGAAGCTGTAATTGGCCCTGAAGGTCGTCCCATAGGGACTGGAATGGGAACTGGTCGTGGGACTGGGATTGGGCGAGGAGCGGGCATCACAGCTGGCACAGGGCCATTACCGTTGGGCCTTCCGCGACCTCTTGGGTGTTTTCCATGATGATGAGGTCTTCTTTTGTGGTGATTTTGGCGGCCATGGTGATGATGTCGCACTTTCATGGGCTTGGGCTTAGCAAAGGGGTGGTGGAAAGTTGGAAGTCGGATCGAAGGAGAATGGGCGGGATTGTCACCTTGCATTCTGTTTGATTGATGTTGGAATGATGAAAATGGTTTTGGTGGTGTCATGAGCGCCATGCCTGGAGGTGGTGGATGCAAGTTTGGCGCTGGAACAGATGCAAGGCCATAAAGCGGCTCTCGATGTGTGAACAACTTGTCGTTTTTCCAATGAGGCCTGAACGGGGACCGACGTGGTCTGTCCGTTTCGTTCAAACTGCCGCTTGTATCTTCCAAAGTTGAATTGGTGGTTTCGTTTCCAAAGAACGAGTTACGAATCAAAGATCGTTCGGTGCTAGAAAGAGACTTGTTGAAAAACGTCTCTTCTTCAGAAAAAGTCATGTTACTCTGATGAATCTTGTACATTTCAAGGCTTGACGGCTCGCCATAGTCCTCAGAAGTTCCATTCACAGACGTCAGATTTGAAAGTTCATCGGGATGGTTGACGTACTTGAAGATTCGCCAGTTTATGGCTGGAGTGGTAGACTGGTCTTGAGCCGAGGCATCATCGATACTGTTCGACTCGGAAGAATCAAAAGAAGGGTGGTTGCGACGCTCCATGACCTTTGACCATTGCGGCAGCACGTGCGGCACAAAACTTGCTTCAGCGCTACTACCCGCTGCCGACAGTGGCAGCGCCACTGGGCAGTCAGCAGAATCCGCGCATCTCGATTCACTGCTGGCGGCAGCCGAAGCGTTGGCAAGTGGCGGAATCGTCTCGAGCGAAGTAGCGTTCACCGCGTGAGTGAATAGAAGAAACGGGTCGTAAATTTCGGAGGATGAAGATGCACTTTCACTCGAAATGGAATTACGGGCAAAGAGAGCCAAGTTTTCATTCAAGCTTTTGTGTGTGCCATTGACGGCACTTTGGGAAGAATTTGATGCTGCTGTAGTAACACTAGCGCAGATGCACACAAGGTACACAAGCGAAGCAAAGGACAGTTGCACTCTTTGGAGGAGCCGAAGCCCTTTGAGCCTGCTTCGGAAGCGGACCAGAGGTTTCAGCGGGAAGCATGTCAGAAATGTTGCTCTGGAAGCTGCAGGTATCTGGCGCACTGTTGGCATCAGATTGTGAAAAAAGTTTTGTCGGCCTTTGGCAGTGTCCGAGGGGTGGGTAACAAGTCTTGTCTTCATATTGCACTCCATTTCCGTTTTTTCTTCAAAAGTCTCAGATTGTCGTTTCTGAAGCTAAAATTTCAAGAGCCATTCTCGGCCAGTCCAGTACACAACAAGTTCGTTAGTTCTCACTTTGTATCGTCTTCAAAGAGCAAGAAAGTCAAGTCAAACTTAAAAAAAAAATCACAATTAATTAATGAGATGAAAACATCAAGAAGTGGTAATGAAGTTGAGGAAAGTCGGAAAACAGATTCAGAAGAAATCAAACAACGACTGACACCTTGAAGACAGAACTGCACAAGCGTCTCGGAAGGACCTTGGAAGGGAACTGAAAAAGTTGAAGGCTTGTCTCTTGAAAGAGTAAGAAATAAGGGACGTGTCGCTGCAAGGAATTCACGGTGAGAGTTAAATTTAGAAACAGGGATCTCTCACACTCAACTTTGTGGGCAAGGAAAAGAAGTAAGAAATTGGCAAACTGAGAATAAGTCTCACTATAAGTAATCTAAATGCAGGAGGCTGCAGGTGTGTAAACAGCAACAAGGTTTCAAGAGGGCTCCTCGAAGCTCGAAGCCTGAAACAGTTGGTGTAAGTTACTTTCGTTGCGTGCTGATACTCAGAAGGGGCAACGCTGTTTTCCTTTGGAAGCGTCAAAAACGTAATCTGTTGTTGCATCCGTAACTGGCTCCCTCCCATGTTACCTGAGTATACAAATTGGCTAATAGCTCTCGCGGGTTGCGCCCACAAAAGCGCCGCGCAACATAATTAATCACATACAGAGAATGCAAAGGTGTTTAGCAGCAAAACAGAAGAAGAAACCCATGGGCTCTTTAATTAACAACGACGTCCATTAGTAACGCACACAAAACAGGACTCGTACGGGGAAAGCATGTAAAACACGAAATCCTTTGCTGTATATATGGACTTTTCAAATGCGCCGAGCAAAAATTTGTTGAGTTTGCTTCAAATTTTTGGTCAACAAAACGCTGCTTTGTAAATTATAAATGGACTTGATTGTCCGATAGCTCTTTGAACATGGAACAAAATAGTGATTATTCATTCATTCGGCAACCAGCAGTCATCAGTGGTTGCATTCAAGCGTAGCGAAAAGGTATAATTTTGAAGCGTCGTTGTTTGTTGGTCGGGACGCTGCTGCTTCTGATTTATGACGGATTTTTGGTGTGTGTGTGGTGGTAAAAGCCAGAAAGATGTGATCTCGAGGAGATGCTTTTAAAAGTTATTGATGAGGAGAAATGAAGGTAAAAAGCAGTGCAGTGCAGCAGAAGATCACACCCAATTTTAACAGGAGGAAGAAGAATCTAACACAGTAACATACAAAAGACCGCGATGAGATTATGATTATCGCAATAAGAGAATTTGAAGGGACGTCGGCAGATTTATTATGGACGTACAAGCACCATGGGATATTTTTGGCTTCAAATGTGGAGAAAAGCTACTTGTTTCGATGTTGTGACCGGAGCGATGCGGAAATATAAAGTTGGCATCCAATCTCTCGGTGTATGTACTCACTCATCACAGGTGACTTTGGAAGGAGGCTTCTGAAATTATGGGACTGAAAAAGTACATGTGTGGGGGAGAAAGAATATATATATAATCGTCAGTGAGCGGAAACATTTTTGCTTGCCTAATTCCATCGTCCGACTTTTTGACGGTCCGTTGGTAGTGTAAGGCCGACGAGAGGAAAAAGAAGGCGAATCTTGCAAAAAGGTTGGTGTGTGCAAAGTTTACAAGTTTTGATCAGAAGGAGATGAGGTCGGAAGAATCATGATGGCGGAAGATGCTCCTAATTAAATGGTAATCAGGACTCGTATAATTTAAAGGCTCGCTGCAGTTTGCACCGAGCTAACTTCAAATGACCATCATGTGGCAATCAAAGGCATTGAATTTTTTAACTTGGAATAAAGCTGTCAAGTTGTGTTGTTATCGTCGGAATTCTGACGCACTTTGGACACCTACAGAAAAGTACAGATATCATCACCATGCATGCAAAATCTGGTGGAAACGGTTGAAAAGTTGGCAAAAATTGCGGAAGCCGTCATCAAACCATCAGAATCAAATGCAGTCAGACAGATATGTCAAGTTTCCGATGAATGCGCCTACGAGCAAAACTTTTGAACTCAAAGCCGCAGGTTTTGGGAGATAAAAGTTGTTTGTGAAAAGTTGGAGACAGACATGAGTAATCTCGACATGTTTGATTTCGTGAG
Source organism: Sphaeridia pumilis (assembly GCA_034698345.1). Taxonomy (NCBI): domain Eukaryota; kingdom Metazoa; phylum Arthropoda; class Collembola; order Symphypleona; family Sminthurididae; genus Sphaeridia; species Sphaeridia pumilis. Next base: position 11,826 of record JAQGBJ010000490.1, on the reverse strand, counting down.
TTTAATCGTACATTGGTGGTGGCCTCCTAAATTGCATGCCAGTTTCAAAAGATGTATTTTAACAAGGATTTGATGATCGCCTTTATGGGTGAAGTGTCTCTCTTGTCCTGTGCATGAGTTTGACCGGCACTTTGGTGTAACATGGCTTCATCAAATGGCACGACGCTGGCGGCGGCGATGGCTGTTCAAAAATACATCTTTTATATCTGCAAATGATGCCTACAGCGTAGCCTCGAATCCCATTTCATACAATGACGATTTCATCCCAAGTTATTTATATTGTGAGTACAAGATGTGTTTACACCTCGTTGTCCTCAACAATGCACCTTGTTGAATGGTCTCTTTTGCGGATTTGGCGAATCTGCGCTTTTGAATCTGCCATGAAACTGAATAGTACGACAAAAAGCAAATAACGTTTTGAATGACGCTCATGATGATGATGATACACGCACTTGAACTCGTTTAATGGAGAACCGCTGTTACAAAATTACAAGAGTTTGAACATGAGTTAAAAGTGTGGTTCAATGCAATGGCTTTGTATACAAAGTGTCTTTAGTTTCTTCAAGTTGCTGTCTGTCAAACGCTGGGCAGTGGTGACGGTAAAAGTTTCTGTAAAAACGACGAGAATTTCACTTGTGTGGGTCTTGCCGAAATTTTGGCAAGCAGGAGGTGTAAACCAAGCTGAGAGTTGCAATTTCTCAATTTTAGCACTGATATCGTCTGCAGTCTGCAGCAAGCACAACATGTCTCTACAAACGAAAATTTCCTAAATTAATGTGTATTGACCACTAACAAGGGAATTTCACTCTTTTCCGTCAGGTCTATTGACAGCTATTGAAGAAGCAAAAGTATTTGCGAGGATAATTCTGAAAAAGGTGTAGGGAACTGATTTGCTTTGAGGCAATTAGCCAATGTGTATTGTTTCTTCTGACAGGGGGAAAGTGGCGAGAAGAAAAACCCGAAATTATTGACGTGTGTATTGATGCCCGTGTCAAAATGGAATCGTAATGACCATCTGTGATTAATTGCATGTTGTACAGTAGTGTCTGACGTAAAAATGTAAACCTAAATTACCGGGTGCTATTAATAAGAGGTAGAAAAAGAAAACTGTGACTGAGATAATATCGATGAATTCTACAGACTCATCACTAAAACTTTCGTAATGGGCCTGTACGGTTGCAGGTGAAATCAGGAAGGAAAAACTGAGCGTCTTCTGGTGCTGGCGATTTTGTTCTGGGGACAAGGAATAGCTTGTAAAGAAAATTTGATGCTAATGAAAGTTTTTGACGTTACGGATGGCTAGGGCATAAATTACACCTGCATTGTGCTTTACCAACCAAGTGAACATGAGTCTTTTGGTTTCTATGCTATTTACAGACTACGACATATTTGCTGGTCATCGCACAGCATTTTCAAGTACGACCGTTTCGTATTCTTTAAAATTTTGTGACAACCAGGAACTGGTGGTATTTCGGTTGGAGGGTGAAATATGGAAAGTACTTTTGAGAAACCACATGGTTTACAAGGCCTGAATCAGGCACCCTCGTGTGTTCATTCTCGTAATTGGATATGAGCATCAGGTGCGTCCATCTTCAGGTGTAATAACGCGGAAAGCTAAAAGACTCAAGTGGAGTTGGTGGGTGACAAATTCAATAAGATTTTTGATTCTGAAATTAGAGCTATTCGCAGTGTTGCAAAAATAAAAATTGCTCAAATGATAAAAACAAGGTAGAATGGTCTGCCTTATTTTTGTTTTTGCCCAAAGTGGGGGTTGATTTTGGACTTGATAATTAGATGCACATGATGAGAGCTGAATGTAACCACAATCATTGGAGAGTGCCCAGTATTTATAGTATACACTTGTTGCCAGTTTGTATATTGTTTGTGGGCAGGGTTGGCGTCCAAAGGAAAGGAAGAAGAAGAAGGGAAATTTATATAATTATCACTCGAATTTAGATGGTTCTGCGCCGATGCTGAGACATGCAGACACAGACAATAAAACCAAGACACGGCTCGGAGGAAGTGAATCTGGTTTTCAGGTGTATCGAGATGGTGCTCAAGTTAGCAGTTATTTTTAATGTTGCAAGGCAATAAAGGTCAGTCAGGACTCATATAGTCTGATTGAAAGGGTGCAGATGACCGGTGGTGCTTTCGATGATATCAGACGTCGACTATTTATATCAAACTCATCAAGGCACGGTGTAAGTGTGCCAAAGAGTAAAAATAACAATTTACTCTTTAACATTAGCCTTTCCTTTATGGATCTTTCTGTCCCAAAAGCTCACATTTTTTGGTCAATGGTGTTCATCCGATAACGAGCGAGATTTTTACAGAAACTGAAAAACAACTTGCGTGGGTGGTTTTCGATTGCTTGATGAATATTTTTCTGCAATTGATACGATGCGATTAACAAGCTACATACTTTGATCATGGCAATTCAGACCGTTTCAGAAATTAAAGACAGTAAACCACGCAGCGCGAGATTTACACAGGGGCCAGATTTGTCAATAGAAGTTCTGCCTTGATCCACGGAAGTAGCTAACCCAGTTAGCTTGTGCAAAAATAGAAAATTTAAAGCCATCGCTTCCCGAAGGCATTGGAAGAATAATCAGTTCGTATATCTTGAATTGATCACTCTTGACTATTACAGGGTACATTAGTTCTTTTTGAAGCTTGCAAGAGACATTGACCAATTGAATATAATTGTTGAATATATGGTTAAGGTGATTGTGGGCGGGCAGTAGCTTCTTTGTATTTCCAATGTTTGTCCTGAAACAAAGAAAGATGCATTTGAGATATCACAAACGTAATTCAGACTGACATGCGGAAAGAGTGAAATGACCAGCAGATCAAACGTTTTTATTGTGTTGTCATCCGTTGGACATCACCATTGGTTGAAGAACAGTGTTGTCATTAAATCACTCCTGTATCACCACCAACAGATGCTGAAAACACGTTTAATTGATATAATAGCAGGGAAATGGAAAGTGATAACGCCGGCTTTCTTTGTCATTTTTTCAGGTAGCCGCATGCATCACATGAGATTAAGCCAAAACAAATGTTCTGCCAGTGTGACATATGGAGTGACACCCACGAACTGAAAAATGCACTCATGAAAATATAAGTAATAGTCCTTTACAATTAATTTACATTTTCTGCAGAAAGTCCAATCGTCTTAACGGGATTTTATAATCAGGGGGAAATTTCCAGATGAGCATATTCAGTGAGCAAATTTATTTAACGTTGAATAAAAATTTATAGCACCATTAAAGTGATTTCGAAAATTATTTTCTGCCAGCACTCTTGCGAGCCGGTTTACCACCAGCCTTTCCATTCTGAGCACCGCCAGCTGGAGCTGAATCTTCGTCGTAATCACAGATTGTGGACCCTTCGAAATCAGTCCGGTACAGACTGTCCATATAAGACGTGATGATGTCGTTGACCAAGGAACGATCGGGAATTTGTTGGGACGATGCGTAAAGAGCAGCCTACAACATGAATTGGATAGTTAAACACAAGTCTAGATAGCTGGTTTACTTATTGAATTTTCCAGGACTTACCGATCCTTCCGTTGGTTGGGACGGACTTAGCTTCAAGACGTCGACTACCTCTCCCACATCTTTCAAAAAGCGGTTAACTACTCCGTCTGAAGTGTGGAGATGGGTGACACATATGTGCACACTGTAAGAATCAATAATAGGCAAGTATAAGAAACTTGAGATTGTATTTTTAGACTCTAAAACTGTCCGCCGTCATGAGGACTCACCATGCCGGAAACTGAAGGTTATTCAGGTTCCATCCCCTCTCATTGAGTCCTTGAGCCACTTGATAAATATTCACGACGTCTGACCCAAACGCAATCACCGATACTTGAGGCTCTCCTAAGATTTTGATTTGCGGTATCGCCCGTAGCCTTAGAAAAAGGGACGCATCGATTTAACATGTAACTATACATCTGAGAATTCTGAATGAAAATACGAGTATTTTTAACATACCCAGTTTCAATGGCCTTCGCAGCATTGATGATTTTTCTTGTGCTGTTGACATAGCCCTCAAGTCCGAAGTAAAGCATGGATGACCAGCACCCAGCAATGACAACTACCAAACATATGATTTTAGACATGTGACATGTGTCGAATGCCCAGTCATGGCAATAAACGATGATTAACAGTTCGTACCTCCAGGCCGGGATCCGGCAATTGTTGGCGATGCATAGATACCGCCAGGCCAATTGGGATTCAAGAAATATTGATGGTGTTTATACTTTTTGTTGCTGAATAAGAGCACTGATGATCCTTTTGGTGCAAACCCATACTGAAAAAAATATTACCGCAATCAAACATTATATATAAAAATAGAAGCCTAGACAAACGATATAAGCTCACCTTATGGGTATCAGCAGACATACTGGTGACACCAGCTACTTTGAAGTCGAACGGTGGAATTACGAATCCAGCTTTCGGCATGAATGCCAACAAAAATCCTCCCAAACAAGCGTCTACATGAACTGGAATGGAGTACTTAACTCCAAGCTGACCAATTTCTACAATGTTGTCAATGATACCGTGTGGGAAAGCAGGTGCAGAACCAACAAGCTGGAAACAGCAGAAAACCGTTAGTGACTTGATAATTTATTTCTAAACAAAGAGTCGAATCTCATAAGTTACCACGCAAGTGTTTTTGTTGATCATTCTTTCCATCATGTCCAGACGAGCCCGACATGTTTTGGGGTCAACCTCCACATGCCGAATTTTCATGCTGAGAAGTTCAGCTGCTTTGTCAAATGCAGCATGAGCAGTGACAGGAATAAGAATTTCAGGTTTCTTTATACCCCTCACGTTGATTGCGTAGTCTCTATAAGCTTTAACAGCCAGAATTATTGACTCAGTACCACCAGAAGTAACCTGAAATTGAGACAAATTATTTGCAAGAACTCATACACAAGCTAAATTACTTGGATAAAACACTTACAGAACCCACGGCCTCCTCAGAGCCATGGAACAAATCTGCTGTCATACGAACAACTTCCGCTTCCATTTTACAGACACCCGGAAACAGGTCTGGATGCAGCGGATTTGTCCATGTTGCCATCGAAAACACCTTCGTGTTCAGCTCAGTAAGCTCTTTGCCTCCATGGTATACCGATCCTGATGCTAGGCCATCTTCCCATGTATATTTTCCTAGGTATACAAGACAACAACCAAATAGAGCTTCTGCCTAGCTGCTGAACCTTTTCGTGATAGACCGTAGGTGCTTACCTAGTTTCGTCATATAATCTTCAACGGCAGCTAGAATTTTATCGTTGTCTAGTCCTTTCAATGGTAACGTTTTAATGTACTTCGGCGCATCTTCAGCCTTTGCAGTGAACAAGTGCTTCATGTCTTCTTCTATAGACTTCTCCGCCTTGGAAATTTCCGTCTCGATTTGATTCCGAATCGAGGGTATTTTTCTAGCCGCTCTGAACAAGACTCTCTTCATGCCGGCTTTAGCACCTGCATTAAAATTTACAATTGGTTTTCGAAGCGGAGCTTTTTTGGGCAAGACATTGTAAAACGTCACTTACCATCTCGTGGAATGGAATTCCTGACTTCAGAAATCACATAAAACACAACAGCCGTTCCTCCTATCAAAACAAGTGGATCAGACGGCAGAACTCGGGTCAGATATTCCCGAAGCTTCTGAGCGGGAGCAGACAGCTTTGCAATGTGATGATCCTGAAACATGTTGATTTAATTAGTTTTCTTGACTTCATCCTATACTAAAAATCCAAAATGAAGAAACGGAAGTACTTTACCATAGTTCGACGTTCCGAAGACTTCGATTCACAAACGGTAACCAGAAGTTGCAGCACCAGGAGGGACCCTGAAAAAAGTTAATAAAATAATGTTTACAACATGCCAAAATCCCCTCGTATGTAAGATTGGTTGGTGCCATTTAAAATCTGGTCTGCATTCGACAGGATTTTACACCTTGGCGAACGTCTTCTGAAGCGTTACAGCCACCACCACTCAACTCCGCAGAATTTAAAAAACGTAATATCTGAGCTTCAAGAATCAAAAGAAACGTGAAGACTTGAACCATGAAGATGCTTCCGCTGAGCAGTCGTTTGGTATTACTTAAAATACTTTGACTGCCCGCTGGCCGTAAATCTAGTCTAACGTAGTTGCATGTGCGGACTTTTCTCGCTATTAGCTGTTCTCGTTTGCAAAATGGTCGAGATAAGTATACGCTCATGTTTTCGGGGGGGGGGAGCAAGTTGTCCACAAAAAATGAGCATTCGAACACATTAGTCAAAAAAATATGCATCTGCACGGCAGGCATGGTGTGACATTAGTGGAAAGCCCAGCAGATACAAAATTATATTCACGTTGAACGTTTTGCGTTCTTGTCTGTTTCGCTTGAAACTGCAGTTTAACTCCCAGTAAAAAACTCCCTGCTGACTACATTGTGATACTGGATTTCGGACAATGATACTATTCGCTGCTACAGAAGAAAAAAGTTTGAAACTTACCTTGAAATTAGGGTTGACTAGAATCTGGAGTAAAACCAGGTATCGCCTACATCACTTGATGAACTGGACCGGCTGGAATCATTGAACAATTTAGCTATTGAATTGAGCTATTATGCTTTAAGTTCCATTCTAGAGTGCAAGTGCGTATATTTATACAACAGAAATACCAAGGGCATTATCGAATCATTTTCCCAGCTATCTCGTCACTATACAATTGTCAATCGATTGCTGATTGGTTGCGAAAACGAGCGATTCTCTTCACTGAAGCTTATGGCATTCAGAATTATAAAGACTCCAGATGATGCATCCACACACATATTTCGAACTCTTTTAATAAAAATTGGAAGGAACGGTAACTCTTTCAATTCAATTAAGACAACTGCTATTCAACCAACATTGAGTATTTTCTTGAAGGTCATGAGCAAGTCCAAACCGCAATAACTAAAAGAAAAAGCTCGCGCAAACCCAAATCTGGAAATTGTATTCAAAAACTGATTGATTTTTAAACTTGGTTGGATCGCCTAAGAGAATTCGAAGGATCAAAGTCTATCTCAGCTTGCAAGTTGCGTAAGCCGATCTTCATCAATCTTCTCAGTCAGCTGATTTGCTATATGTCCATTATCTCGAAAAATACTACAGCTGATTACGTAAAACCACGTCGGGTTCTAAAAGTCACACGAGTTTTTCATATCATGACAATGGCAAAAACACCTTGAATTCAACCGTTTACAATGTGGAATCATGTCCAGAGCTATAATCGGGGTTTTGAAGCTTTAGGCACAGGCTTCCATACTATTCATTAATGTCCGTTCGTAATCTATCAGTCAAAATATTTGTCTCATTCTGTTCAGTTAAATTGCTAGTGAATCCATGCATGCATAAACCCGAATAATATTGAATGCAATTAACTTACACACCGTACCGGAGGGAATTCCATTAGATTCGGAGACATAAATTGAAGGTCGTTTCCTCAAGTGTCGTCGTGAACCAACTCTAATAGCCATTAACTTCCTTCTGGATCATCTGAAGACGTGCATCTTATAGCTTAACAACAACAAATTTACAAGCGTCGTTTGAACAATATGAGGCCTGTTTTAAAAATTGTATGAATGGTTGGCACTGTTCCATCTCCATCTGTCATTTCACAATTGCACCGTTTGTTGACATTGGCAATGTTTACGTCATAATCGAATAGCACATGCACAGGCAAAAATTTGATCATGTTATTCCCGCGTTGGTTTCAAAACGGAACTATTGAATTTAAACTCTATGATCACAAATCTCTGAGCTTCAGCCGTCTGCTGCTACGTGTTGCGCCATCTGCCGCGTGCCTACCAACATACTCATGCAACGGGAGGGAATCCTTGCGGATAGTCGACCAACTATCACGTCTCCAGTCTTGCTATACACAGCGTGTTGACTGCATTCAATCTGTGGGCCGGCGTGGATCGTGAACTTTGCAGTTGTTGCAATTGAAAGTTTTCAAATTTTCATCATTAAAAAGGTAAGATTTTGATTTGTATATAAAATTCAGTTACAACCTCACGTATTTTTGTCATGTCTGGGTTTGCCTCAACGACTTACGCGGAAATTCTTTACAGAATTTAAGAAAAGTTCTTTGATGTGTTTGTGCCCAATGAAAAAGTGTCTGACCACATTTCAGATCGGAAATGAAAATTCGTGTTGAATCTCGTCTTTACTAATTTCGTTTGTTGTGATCATAGGTTCAAAATGGCGGCTGAAGCCCCTCGTGCAAGATACTACGCCACATCTGTGAAGGATGTCGATCAACACAAGTTTGTCAAGGCTTTCGCCTCTTTCTTGAAGAAGTAAGTGCTCGTGGTTTTGGTTAACGGCATGCAATTTAGCTTGCCACTATTTTGATATTCAACTCTGAATAGAACTTCCGCTAATAGCTATTTCTGTATTTTCAGGAGCGGAAAGGTCAAGCAACCTGAATGGGTCGATTTGGTGAAAACCAGCCGCTCCAAGGAATTGGCTCCCTACGATGAAGATTGGTTCTACATTCGTTGTGCTGCTGTAGCTCGCCACTTGTACCACCGATCACCTGTCGGAACTAAGACCCTTACTAAGATCTTCGGAAGTAAGTTGTCGCAGATTTACCATGCGAATAGACTTTTCAAATTAATCTAATGAACCCATTTTGCTTGATGTGCAGCTCGTAAGCGTAATGGATCCACTCCCAGCCATTTCTGCAGAAGCTCCACCAACATCGCCAGGAAAGCTCTGCAAGCTCTTGAATCCCAGAAATTGGTTGAAAAGATTCCCGAAGGAAGTGGACGCCGCTTAACAAGCCAAGGACGCAGGGACTTGGACCGTATTGCTGCCCAATTGGTCCACAAGAAGAAGTGAATACTATACAGTTAATATGTCTGTTTTAATAAACGATACACATTGATATTTGCAGCTTTTATTTCTTGATAGAATACTTTTTGATGTTCCAAGTCTTGACATGACATCTAGGTTGTTCTTAACAGGAGCTGCAATGGTTCCAGCATTAGCGCAAATAGCGGCAGAAGTCAAATCTAGCAACATCACCAGAAGTAACTAGCTTAAGTGTTCATTAAACATATGAAAGGCGGTTAAGTTAGATCCTCACAGAAACGAAACAGATCCACGAGATTAATGCACCGAATTGGACTGCCTGCCTGCCAGTGAGTGGGCGAGACGAGTCCATGCGCGCGAACTTTCCACCGGCTCAAAAACATATAAACTTGCCCCAATCATCACATCTCGTCAGCTGATGTGCAAAGTATTAGCAAGTGCTGTAACTGGGACTAGTGTCGTCCAGAAGGGTTTTCGTTATCATTTTATTGTTGTGTCATACTGTCTGGAAACGTGGAAGCAGGTAAGCAAGAATTTAATTGGTGTACCACAGCAAGATCATCTTAACTCGGATATTTTAGATTATCATAGATCATGATCAGATCTCTTCCATTTCAGCTCGCTAATTTCATGCTTGTTTTTTAATTACAGCAGGATCATGACATTTTATCTTAGCACTCGCTTGTCAAACAGAGTGAAGACACTACCAATCAGCACCTTTCAGATTTGGCAGAGATGCATCAGTTGTAGCAGATCAAGAAATAGTTCCGCTGAAAGTGGCCGTAAACAGAATCTAGGGGAAATGTCTTCCCAAGAAGAAGATGTCATTTTGGAAATAGTCAATGGCAAGGGTGTCATCACGCTCAATCGGCCAAGGGCCCTAAATGCGCTAAACCTGTCAATGGTGAGAAAGATTACTCCAAAGCTGAAAGAGTGGGAATCTTCCGCAAAATTCGTCGTCATCAAAGGACGAGGTAAGCTGAAGCTAACTAGATTTGTGGATAGCTGACTTCTATTTGGAATAAATTTGAGACTAATTTACACGTGGTACTTTCTCCAGGGGGGAAAGCTTTCTGTGCAGGTGGAGACATTCGAGCTGTGACTGACTCAGCTAAGGCAAATGGAAGTATCCACAAAGACTTCTTCAGAGAAGAATACATTCTTAATGCTCTGATCGGATCCTTGAGAATCCCTTACGTAGCCTTAATTGACGGAATAACAATGGGCGGTGGAGTTGGTCTTAGTGTGCACGGCAAGTACCGAGTTGCCACCGAGAAGACCGTTTTTGCAATGCCCGAGACCGCGATAGGCCTGTTTCCGGACGTCGGAGGTTCCTACTTTTTGCCCAGATTGCATGGCGAGTTGGGACTATTCCTAGCTCTTACGGGATACAGACTTGTTGGCACTGATGTCTATAAATCTGGCGTAGCTACTCACATGTGTAGCAAGGATCTCTTGGATTTTCTTGAACAGGATTTGATTGGACTTGATGCTAGCAGCTCCAACAATGAAGGGATAGAAAAAGTAAGAAAAAGAAAAATTGTGTAATTCCTGCTAAAGTACGCATGCGTTTAATGTAAATACGTTTATCCTGCTTTTACAGGTTCTTTTGAAGTACCATGAAAAATGCCCTGAAGCGAGGAAGACATTCAGTTTAGAAAATGAACTGGCAAACATCGATAAGTTCTTCGGGGGTTCAAGTATCGAGGAAATCGTGGCGAATTTGAGTTCATCGGATTCCACCTGGGCGACAAGTCAGCTACAAATATTGAGGAAAATGTCACCTACTTCCTTGAAAAACAGCGTTCGATTGCTGAGGATGGGAAAAAATCTAACACTGAAAGAATGCTTGTTGTATGAATATCGCGTATCTCAGCGTTGTTGTGAAACCAGTGACTTTGTAGAAGGTATGCTGGAATAACAGTCAATCAAGGGAATTTCGTATGAATGAACGAATAACGACACAGCTAATTTTTATGATATTTTGCAGGTGTCAGAGCTTTACTGGTTGATAAGGACAAGAATCCGAAGTGGCAGCCTTCCTCCGTGGAAGAAGTTTCGGATTCGTACAGTGATTCTTTCTTCGCACCCAGAGAAAATGATCTTAAACTATAGTAGACAAAATTGGTACTACTCTAATCTTGTACGCTCCTGTAACATTATTTCTCTTCTACGTTAAAGTTGATTGCGGGAAAATGCAGCAGGCTGCCCAATGTTGCACATAATACATCGAGATATTACATACGCGTTAAGCAGTGCTTTTGAACAAAAGATACACATATAATGTAGTAATAAAATAACATATGACCAAAGTTGCGCAATCAAGTAAATATCAGTACGTTTTTGTATCGCTATCACCTATACTTAAGATAACAGCAAATCCAATTACCAATTTATTATTCAAAGTGAACTTTTAGTATAAACCTTCTTAGTGTCCAATGACTTCTTTTGCTGTTTTTAAAACTTGCTTCTCATTCCACCTTCATGACGTAGCTCGGAAACAGTAAATGACGGTAGGTATGTCTGTACGCACATTCGTGTCTATTCTAGGCGACGAATTAATCTATATACTGAGCTAACCACCTGAAGCCTTCACCGTAACCTTGTCTCTTCAAAACTGAGCACATGAACAATTCAAGCGGACGTCCTGGCAATTCTGCTCTTGGTACTTTGCCCTGTAGTGAATATTCAGCATAACATTAAAACTTGTCAAACCGAAAGTCAAAGTTATAGCAGTTTGTGATCCCGTTGCATCAGCGTACCTTTCCTGTCGTCTGACCGTAAAGTCCGAACATTTGGCGAAGCTCTTCTTCCGAAACGGCTCCTGGGCGATCGATTTTGTTTCCCAAAATCAAAACAGGGACATTAGCTAATTGCTCATCGGTCAATAACGAGTTCAATTCCACGAGCGATTCTTGCAGTCTACCACGATCACAAGCGTCAACGAGGAAAACGACAGCATCCACGGC
>JAQGBJ010000489.1:0-39779 GCA_034698345.1 Sphaeridia pumilis | reverse complement strand
CTTTTAGGTGGTAGTAGACGTTAAATGGCATCTATTGGTTGAACGTTCGAAGTTCATCAAACTTTGGGGGCTGCAGGGCCGCCGAGAATTGGGTACTTCTGAAGGCTTTAGGCCTCTAGCTCCAAAACGAAAGATACCAGCCTTCAAAAATTTTTGTCCATGGTAGAACTTGATATTGGCTACTTTTCAAAAAAGTTTGGTCAAATTCTGGGTGGGCGTTCTCGAGCAGCACGCTCAGCAATGACTTCGACTGCAGGGCGTTTCCGGTTTTTGGGACGCCTGAGCTGCTTACACCACCCGTCACTACATATGGACACTTGGCAATAAAGTAGGGGTCTTTGGGCTTGGTTTGGTGTAAGAAGCATAATTTTAGGTGTTGCGATTGAAAGGTTACGAAAGTTTTTACCTGTAATTAAGGAACATCTTTTGCAGGCCCACTCTAGGGCACATCGAACAAGATAATTTCACCAAATTTTCACTTTCCCTACATAACTTGAAGTGCTCTATCAGATTAGCTTAAAAAAAGCTAGTCCAAATTCTTCCGGGGGAATTTTACTATGAGAACCATTATAACTGTACTATGTTTTTCAAAAACGGATAGTCACGGTAGCTCCATAAAAAAGATTGTGATATAAATTGTATCGTCTCCTCGTCGATATTCGCAACTACATATAAAGTTAGCATCCGCGGTTCTAGAAATTGTCCAAGTGGCAATTGGACTGCCGAACAAGTAGAAGACAAAATAGGTTATGGAGAAAGTCGAGTGGGACAGAGCCATAAATTATCACGTTTCGAATCTGTTAAAATGTCCATTATTTTCCCGCCTTGTTTATCAGTAGGGCAAGCTAGAGAATATGGCTTGGAAATAAAATTGCTTTGGACGTATGCTAGAGACACGAGGAGGACGGCGGGAAACCAGTTCAAATTTAAATGGTCCTTGTACTCCTTGTTTTGAAGAAAGTGGGAATTGGTTAAGTGGAAGAAAAGGAAGACGGAGCTCTTTTTATTTTTTTCGACAAATTCCAAAGGGCCCACGTGCTGAATAGAGGTGAAATGTATGGAAAAGAGGCAATATTTTTTGTTGCATGATCATCCTACGCTGAGTACAAGTGACAGTTTGAGTGTCGGTTTAAAAGAGAAAGAACGTTGGCCAAAGTAGTGGAGACAAAAGTCCGGGTTCATGTAAAGAAGCAGTTTTGCTTGAATGCCAAGTTTTTGTGTATCGTCACAAATGTATGTAAGTGGAGGCTGGTGGATGCGTGTCTCTTTGGTCTGAAATGGAAAGAAACCTTGTGCGTTCACTACGGTGAAAGCGACGGCGAAGAAAAAGCCAGGAAAATTATGGAGCTAAAGTTATTTGCCCAAAGGCTAAGAGCAGTAGGCCTGGACGCTGTTATCACTGCCAAAAGTTTCAAGCCCGGGGAATTCAAACTGCCCCCGTCTTGAGGGACCTTGTATAAAAAGGCCCCTGGGCCCGCGTGGTGAAAGTAGGACTCGCTCAGGGACCCTGGAGATGCGTCAAAAGTTTTTAAGCGGTAAATGTTTGTGACTCACAAAACCACCAAAATTGTAAAGATGGCGCTCGATCAAACTTAGTTTTTTTGTCTCTTGCAAGGCATCAAAGCGAATTTAAACCAGAGTTACAAACAAACTTGATTGAATTTCAACTGTCCTTCAGCCTTCAACAACACGTGGAAATTGTGGAAAAACTTAAAATTCCACAAACAAAACCCGTTGGGAAAAAGTCTCGCTTTAAGTAGTTGTGTAAGTTGAGATTCTCACTCACTCAATATCGACTTACACAATAGAAGCTCAGCTTCTTCTTTTTCTTCTTGCTCGATTCCGTTTTATTGAATCACTTAAATCACGCCGAATTCCTTGCCTTTTTCCTGTCTCGCTTTGAGAATGTACGGTCAGGTTTTGTGTTCAAGTGCCTATAGATATCCTTGTGTCTGGTGAAAGTTGGTGAAAGGAGGAAAAAGATATATCAGACCACACAAGACACTGATGCCATGAGATGTGGTTGTTTTATTGCTTACTTGTGTGTTTGGGTGAAACCGAATAAGCCAAAAGAAACACTACTGAAGATAGTGAGAGACTGGCAGAAATTGATACGGTTGAGCGGATTCTCGAGTGTATTTTGAACGGATTACAGAAAGGGAATTCCAGAGAATTTGCCCTGGTTTTTCTCAACGAGATTTGTCATCAAAATTATTATTGCTTTTTCCTGGAAGGAGTGTGAGTTTCAACAAGCTTTGGAGGTGAAGTTGCAAGCAGGAGATACTCGATGGCTTTTGGAGTCATTGAGTGTGTTACGCAACAAGGGTACAGGCTTGCAGTGAAGTCTTGAAACGGTAATGAATATTCAGCAGCTGATTCAACCAACAAAAATGTTATGTCAACAAAGTGAAAGTATATAGGCAAACACTCAATGTCGTCCACGTTGTTTTCAATGGCTCTTGACTAAAAGGATGAAGTGCCGCCAGGGGGCGGGATGTTTGAAAAGTCGCCAAATGTTTGTTTCAGGCCTTGAGACTGGAAGACAGGTAGCTGACAGGTTTCGCCATATGCCGGGAATATGCACATGGAATTTTGAATTCACATATGTTCAACATGGCAAGTAGGAGGTGGGCAAACAGATTGGTTTGAGTAGATAAAATTAGCAAGTTTTCAAGGTGAAACGTGAGTGACTTGGCGTCATTAATCAAAAGGACAGGCGAGAAAAAGCTGAGGAGAAAGCTTGGATCTCGCTATAAATGAACGGAATCCAGAATCCAATGTTGAATGTAGTTCTAATGTTAACAAGCGGTTTGAATTTCAAGATGATTTTGACGATAGAAACTGTAGAAATTTCAAAAACTAGAGATTGAAAGCGAAGCCTTAAAAAGCCACTTGAAATTTAAATTCTGAAGCTGGAAAAGCGGCAATTACAAAAAGACAAAAGAGCCCAAAAACCAAACACATTTTTCGTCTTCTTTTAAAAAATCTGTGAGGCGATTCGGACTTGAAAAAAAATTCAAAAGTACTAGAAACCCTAAAAAACAAAAATTCCATCCCAGCCCACCACCCGACTTGGAAATAAATTTCGCTAGTGCATTTGTGCGTAAGTAGTGTGCGTGACGCGGGATGAATTTGTAATGGCAATAATAATGCTACTGCTCCATCCATGCATCAGCCAAGAAAATCTACCAAATCCGCTTTGCTACATAAAGTCTCGCTAATGTAGCGGCATACTTTCACTTTTTAACAATGTTAAATCATGTGCTTTTGGTGGCAGAGAAAGTCGGCCGATTTATTATTTTTCGCTTTTTGTATCGTAGCCAGACCTTTTTTGAACTAAACAACGCGGAATATTGTACGCTGAGAAGAGAAACACTATTTTTCTTTGTAAAAAGAGCGTTTTGTTTTGGCTACGTTGAATAACAAGGAGGCTGATCTCAGGCAAGTGAAAAATAATGCGGGTATATAATCTCTAGCCTTGCGGATTGCCCTTGGAGGAGGATAAAATGTGCGTGTGTTTGAAACTGGCAAATGCGTTTATGCTCAAGAATACAAGGCGGAAGAGAATAAAAGAATGGAGATGGCATTTTGTCAATTTCGCAAAAGCTTTTGGCGGCAACAACTGTGAACCAGCAGAATCCGAATTACAAAGGAGTCAAAGAGAGCTGTGAGGGGAAATTATATGGCTTTTGATTTTATGCTCTTGGGAGTTTGTGGAATTTTTTCAGTTTTTGTAACAGATTTCTTTGTTACATTAGGAACAAACCTTGGGTTTGTTTACCGAAATTTACCAAAGGAATCAGAGAGGAAACGAGTTTTTTGAAATTACCTGTAATCTGTAATCTAGAAGCTGCAGGGGGCGATCTAATCAACTTGTTGTTTTAGCGACTTCTACGAAGCTGGAGGAACACGTGGCATTTTTAGGTTAGAAACAAGCTGTTGTCAACGACAAACATTGAAACCCAATGAAAGCTATGCAATTGTATATACTTTTGTTGGAATAGCCGATGGATGAGGCGATCGAGTAAATTAATTTGATTGGAAAACATACGGCTTTGGCACCACGGCCAAACACGGAAGCGTCGGAGGGAAATACACGCACTTTCGGATACTGTAACTTGTGTGTAGGCTGAAACGAGATGACGCTGCTGTGTTGACGCTGCGCTTGCTGACGCTTCTGGGTTGTTCGTTGTATAAGGAAGAAAGTATCGGAATGACGAGGGGCGGTAGTGCGTGCAATAAAAGTTAACTTTATATATGTATTCTATGGGGCACAGGAAATTATGTGTAAAAGATACGGGTTAAAAGCGTGATTATGGATTAATGGCGGAGGATATGGTGCAAATTAACCCAAAAGCTGCTGCTCCTGATGGGGCTGATGGCGAATTATCGTCAGTCAACACAGCCAGACGGTTAGGGCAAGCGGGAATTTGCTGTGGGAGCTAATTTGGTTTTGTGGGTCGGAGGAATCGTGGGCGGGAAAAGTTTGAAAGTGAGTGAGTGAAAGTAAAGGTTAGTTTTGATTGTGGTAAAAGTTTCAGATTCAGTTGGCCATTCTCTGAACCCTGCATGAATAAGCTGATGGTTCAGAAGCAAAGAAGAGGTAGTGAGTTAATGTTCGAGAAATTTCATGTTACATTGCTGATACAGAGAAACCTCCCAATAACGGCACTTCTAGCGGGAACAGCATTTAGAATGTAAACGGGAGGTAGCTTTTAGTTAATCACAAATAACGCTGGTCTTTGAGAATTTATATACGTGGACAATGAAGTAAACAATTTTTTTATATGATGCACTAGAAATTGGCGTGTAAACTTGCAGAGGTGTCACATTTCGTTTTCGTGTTGAAGGAGGGGAAACCCAAGTGAAGATTTCTGCCGTGTTTGTGCGTTCTGGACTATCTTTGTAAACTGAGCATCTATACGGAATGATTTTCCAGCTTTTTTGAGGTCAAGAAGGCTAAACATGCTAACTAACTTCTTTAATAATACTAATCGCATTGTTACCTGCACGGGTTTCCACAGAATCTGGAGTTACATTTGGATTTTTCGCTAATTGCTGCAAATGGATATCACGGATTTTAAAATCCGCCTGTTTTGTTGTCAACTAGTTTAAATAAGTCAGAAGCATGTTACGCGTCAGCAGGCCCGTTGAAACACCATGCATTTTCGCCAAAATTTACGTGATTATTTACAAAATTTACAAAATTTACGTGCTGACAAATTTCTTTCGCAGTTTTTAATTTTCGAAGCTTCTATTTCCTGCCTCGCGGATGCTATCACCATAGCGTATTTGAGCAATTTGAATCTGGCGCACCATTTCCATGTGTAATTTAGAAATGAGTTCTGATCAACACGCGTGGAAAGTTTGATTCTCATGGCTTCTTACAAAAAAATCAAAAAATCTCGATGAAACCGTAAGATATCCTGCCCAACCACTGCTGAAAATTGAAATACACAGTTTTATAACGTTTTCCAACAAACTGCCGATCGTTTGTATGACTATCCGGGAAATTTTCGGTTATGTCGTCCATGGCGTTGCAATATGAACGTAGAAAACTGACAAACTTGTCCTTGTACAGCTCTGCAGAATATCTCATCCTAGCCTGCTTTCAATTTTGATGTGCCAGTATTAGCAGTTGACCATAGCGTCAACAGTTCTTCTTTGTGTTTGGTTCTATCCTGTTGACGGTCGTGTGGTCGAACTTGCTGCAACCTGTGCTGCAGCCGAACAACCCTTGAACATCATGAGCGATGCTGTAACTATTGCTTAAAAAAGCTCCAAACGAGGGGCCAAATGGAGGCTGACAACAAAAATTGTTTGTAGTTTCAGAAAACGTAGCATTGTGAAATTCGTCGCCCATGCAGAAGATAAATTGTTAATAGCGGGACTCAAAGCCGTGCCAAGTGTTACACTTTCTATGTTTTATTAGAGTTCAACCTAAAACATAATTGCATCCTTATTGATGATATCTTTGAATGCACAGCGTTTCGAATTTGCTTGGTCTATTGACCTTGCCTGGTGTATCGAAACTCCCGGTATTTACTCCCGGTTGTTGTTATGATAGGCGAAAGCTTGCGTTTTTAACTCAATACCGCCTAATGGTAACTGGTGTCTAAATTGCGTCCAAACGCCGAGTTTGTATACTTACATTTAGTGTTGATTAAAAGCGTTGTTCTGAAGCTCCAGTGCATGGTCGAGTCTAAGTAAACAAAAAGGCGGGAAGAGAATTTAAATATAGTCGGTCTGTTATTTTCATCATCGACCTTGGTGACTGACTCAGGTATCTGTTCGGTGTCCCTTATTATGAAATGAGAAGACTCGTGAGAGCTTTCGTCAAAAGTGTATGTCCGGCAGCTTTTTGCAGACACCTGCTCTGGACAGGTGTATGAGCAAAATAAACAAATACATACATACTTACTTACATTTTGTGTCCTGCGGCAGCAAGGTCCTTGCAGCTAAGCGTTTCACTGATTTTTCGTTCCAACTTTTTTAGGTTGAAATATATATTTATATATGTCGTTTCAGATTCTGCTTTAGTCGATCACTGATACAACAGTACATCAAACGCAAACGTATTACTAATCAAACCTGTATTTCTTGTATTAGTGCGTATAAAAGAGGATACCATTAAAAAACGCAGCGTTTGTGGCAGCTGACAGCAAGCTAGATTCTATAGATTTCCAAAGGGCTTTCAGAAACAGTACGAAAATTTTGAAGTAGAAAGGTGAAAAATTGCAGCTGAAAAAACACGTCATGGGATTCGAAAAAAAGAAAAGGTGGTAAATGTAGTATGTTTTATGGTATTGATAAATGTTGTTGGATTGTGCCTTTTTGATAAGCAAAGCTGACGCAGACAAAGAAATCCCTCTTCTGCTGCCAAACAAATTGGTCGGTGGAGTGAGATGCACCAGTTGATGATAAAACTCTTTCACGCTTCTGTTAGGTGTAAAGGCTCACGCATTACTAACATTAGTGAAAAACACCGTAAAATCGATGGCTTTCTGCACGCTCGATGGTCGATGTTCAGTTGTACGTAATTCGAAAAAATATAATTGAGCATAACCAAAGAGGTCAACTGACGGGTTGGGAGACAAACATTTTCAAGCGGCTAAACGACTGATAAACGCAACGAACTAAAAGTTTCACCAACAAAACGACGGTTTGAATAACGAGAAAAAACAAAGAGAACGAAATGTTGACGCGCCTCGACGGTTCGAGTGACCGTTCAACGGTTCCAGCGGCAGCACGACGGATTCAGAGACGGCACGATGGAGTCAGCGACGACACGACGGATACAGTAACAGCGTGCCGATTGAAGCGACGACAGGACGGATTCAGCGTCAATACGACGGATTCAGTGACGGCACGACGGTTGCAATGAAAAGACGACGGATTTAAAGACGATATACGACGACAGGTGGGAACAGAAACACAACGGAGTCAGCGACGATACGACGAGGTCAGAAACAGCACGTCGGTTGGAGCGACAACACGACGGATTTAGCGTCGATACGACGGATTGAATGACAGCACGACGGTTGGAACGAAAACACGACGGATTCAACGACAATACGATGGATTTAATGACAACACAACGGATCCAGCGACGATACGATGGGGCACGACGGTTGGGGCGATCTTACGACGGATTCAGCAACGATACGACGGTTGGAACGACGACACTACTAAGTCAGCGACGATACAATGGAATAAGTGACGGCACAAATGTGGAGCGACTACACGGCGTATTCAGCGACGATTCGATAGATTCAGCAACGGAACGACGGTTGGAACGACGATACGACGGGGTACGCCGGATTCAGGGACGATATGACAAATTCACTGACGGCACGACTGTTTGAACGAAGACACGACGTATTCAGCGACGATACGACGGATTCAGGGACGACACGACAGTTGGAGCGACGACACGACGGATTCAGTGAGGATACGCCGGGGTACGCCGGATTCAGCGACGATACGACGGATTCAGTGACGGCACGACAGTTGCAGCGACGACACGACGGGTCCAGCGACGATACGACGGATTCAGTGACGGCACGACAGTTGGAGCGACGACACGACGGATTCAGCGACGATACGACGGGGCACAACGGGTTGAGCGACGATACGCCGGATTCAGGGACGATATGACGAATACACTGACTGTTTGAACGAAGACACGACGGATTCAGTGACGGCACGACAGTTGCAGCGACGACACGACGGAATCTGCGACGATACGACGGATTCAGTGACGGCACGACAGTTGCAGCGACGACTCGACGGAATCTGCGACAATACGACGTATTCAGCGACGATACGACGCAGCACAATGTGTTGAGCGACGATACGACGGATTCAGTGACGGCACGAAGGTTGTACGAAGACACGACGGATGCAGCGACGATACGACGTGGCACTACGGAATCAGTCGTGATACACCGGGGCACGACGGAATCAGCGACGATACGACGGGTTCAGTAACGGCACGACAGTTTGAGCGACGACACGATGGAATCAGCCGCGATACGCCGGATTCGTGGACGGCACGACAGTTGGAGCGACGTCACGACGGAATCAGCGACGATGCGACGGAGTGCGCCGGATTCAGGGATGATATGACGAATTCACTGATGACACGACTGTTTGAACGACGTCACGACGGATTCAGCGATGATGGGACGGGGCACGACGTGTCCAGCGACGATACGAGGGGCACGAAGGGTCCAGCGACGATACGACGGATTCAGTGACGGCACGACAGTTGGAGCGACGACAGGACGGAATCAGCTGCGATACGACGAGGCACGACGGTGTCAGCGCCGACACGGGGTTTCGAGCGACCTTACGACGAAATAAGCGACGACACGACGGATTCAGTGAAGGCACGAAGGTTGTACGAAGACACGACGGATTCAGCGATGATACGAGGGGCACGACGGGTCCAGCGACGATACGACGGATTCAGTGACGGCACGACAGTTGGAGAGACGACATGACTGATTCAGCGACGATACGACGGGGCACAACGGGTTGAGCGACGATACGACGGATTCAGTGACGGCACGACAGTTGCAGCGACGACACGACGGAATCAGCGACGATGCGACGGAGTACGCCGGATTCAGGGACGATACGACGCATTAAGTCAAGGCACGAAGGTTTGTACGACGACACGACGGATCCAGCGACGATACGACGGGGCACGACTGAGTCTGAGACGATACGGCGTGTTCCTTGATGGCACTAAGGTTGGAGCGTCGACACGACAGAATCAGCGACGATACGACGCGGCACGACGAAATCAGCCGCGACACGACGGGGCAGGACGGAGTCAGCAACGATACGACGGATTCCGTGATGGCACCAAGGTAGGAGCGACGATACGACGGATTCAGGGACGATATGACGAATTCACCGACGGCACGACTGTTTGAACGACGACACGACGGATTCCGCGACCATACGACAGTTCAGGACGCTTGAAGTGACAACACGACGGTTGAGATGAAGACAAGACGTTCGACACGTTTGAAGCGACCTTATGGCGGAGTCAGAGACGGCATGACGGTTTGAACGACGACACGACGGATTCAGCGATGATACGATGGGCCACGATTGTGTCAGCGCCGATTTGAGCTACGACACGATGTTTCGAGTGACCTTGCGACGTATTCAGCGACGGTTCGACAGATCCAGTGAGAGCACAAAGGTTGGAGCGACGACATGACGAATTACCCGACGAGACGACGGATTCAATGACGCCATGACTGTTAGAGCGACGACACGACGGATTCAACGACGTTACGACGGGGCACAACGGATTCAGCGACGTTACGACGGATTTAGTGATGGCACCAAGGATGGAGCGCCTGTTTTGAACGCTCGCACGGTTATAGAAAAGTCGTTGGACCGCCGTCACGTGTGTGTCAGGAAAAAAGCGTAACAGGTTCGATCCAGATGATTTACTCGATGCTGCAGACTTTGGAAAGATGCGTTGTTATTCGGGTTCTGGTCATATTGCATTTCTCAGGCGTCTTCATGAATGTTTGCCAAACGCCATTATGGCGTTCCTCATGTATGCATGATCGTTGGCGGAATCCGCAATAACGATGGGGTAGCCCGCATTTAGGGTGCTTACTCAACGTGTGTTTTTTCGACTTCTCGCAAGAGAGTGAACAGGATAAAGTGAACGTTGCGGCTAAAGCTGGTTTGTCGTTGAAAGAGCTGATATCAAATCTGAAGCAAAAAAGATATGCGATGACAGAAAAAGTTGGAAGCAATAAACTGAAAGACGTAAGCACTTTTGCCCATTAAGTTATAGGCGAATTTCTTCAAAAGAGCTCACGAAATTTTTGATAAAGCCAAGTAGGCTATGAATGTTTATGAAGTGGCTGAAGAATAATTGGCGGGAAATTCAAAAGTTGTTTGGAATACTTTGCAGGAAGGAACGAGCGAAAGTTTACCTATTGACCAAAAATGAAAACTTTCACTGTGGTGGGAACAATGAGTTATAGACGTCAATTGAATGCTCAACAACCCAACAATACAATGGACCTAATCAGTAAAACGGAACTCGGTTAGGTTGGGGAGAAAGTGTATGCCAATATGGTCAAGGAAACGAGGAGAAAGTAACGACATGAAACAAATTGGACGAAGTTTGGCGGGAAAGTTAAAAAACTAGATATCGCGGCGCGCAGCGCCCTACGCCGCGCTCTGCGCTGGCCTCGAGCTTTGCAGCGGGGAAGAGAAAATTACACTGCGCGTGTCTCAGCTTCAAAAGGGCGTTATATGTCTCGAAGATTGAAAATGTTCAACTCAAGATGTAGATGGAACAATTCCTGCTGAAGCCAAGTCTAAGACTAATGGCTTCGGAAAACAGCTAGACCATGATGATGGCTGGTCACGTGCGCCGAATCGAGGGTTTGAATTTCCAAAATATGTGTACGAGGACAATAAAATCAATAACATTTGTGCTTGTACCGGCAGCACACAGCTTCTAAGGCGTTGGGGAGCCATCAATCATCAAACATGTGTATATGGTGTTCGGTAAATTGCCAAGTTTTAGTTTGGCGTTCAAGTTTTATATGAAAAAGCGGGTAATCAAAGTTCCAGTTTATAAGGAAAAAAAATCCGTGTTCCTGCTTGTGGCAATTAACAGCTTGAAAGCAGCAGAATTAAGTAGCGGGAATCTTTTTGAAGATCTAAAAAGCCTTTAAAAAACAAAACTACGAATCGTTTCCCAACTACAACAAGTACCTTAAAAGGCCTTCGAACCAAAGTAAGCTGAGAATACGATACACCAAAAGAACAATATTCATGATTTGTCTTTTATTGTACAAATTTAAATGTGTATAGATCGAATCTGCCTAATTATGTTGTGGATTTCTGCAAGCTCGGGGACGTCGCTACTGTTTAAGGAGCCTTGTTCAAGCTTTCTTGACATCCAGATGAATGCGGCACAACATGAATTATCGTACCTAAAAAAAAGTTAAAAATATAATCATGAAAACAAAATGATAATGCCCCGTGTTATGAATATACTTACGCATTTTCGTAACAAAAATGCTTGATAAGTCCTTCGTAATTTTTGAATTGCTTGAATTCTGTCAAGAGAGTCTTCAGAAGGCCTTGATAGATCCCTCGAGCCATGTCAGACTTTGCCAGGTCATAAACAATAATCTTCTGCTCATCCTGGGCAACGACTACCAGCGATACATGCCCTTGCTCAACGTCCTCGCCTCTTCTTATTTGCTGTTCAGTCAATTTTGCTTTATTCATCACAATGTTGAATGGTATCAGTATGGTCCTGAACCGGTAGACCTCCATGTACTTGATCAAACGATTCTTCTCCTCTTCATCGAAGTACGGCTCTTGACAGCGAGAATGGTCGTCCGCAGTTTTCATCAGCTTTCTTGGATCATACTGACAATGATGATCAAAGGTTGACAGGCAGGGCATCATGGCAAAGTCTTCGTTACTAATGCGTTTTGCCTCGCGCCGAATCACGGAAGAGACGACATCATCGTTCTCACCTGCAAATAAATCAACGCACCGATAAGTTTCTTGGCAATCGATAATAACAAGATTGAGAGCGTCGCCGTGGACAGCTTCAAGAACTGTTCAAACTTGGTGGATTTGAATTTGAGCGGAAATAAATTGACTCGAGTGCCGAGCGCCATTACTGGACTGAGCGGGATGAAAACGCTGGACTTGGGCGAAAACAAAATTAGCGACATTGGAAACGCGTCGTACCAAGGGCTTGAAAGTCTTTACGGGCTGGGAATTACGGACAATTCAATCGTCAAGGTGCCAGAGAACGCGTTTCTCAACCTGCCATCGTTGAAGATAATAACGTTGGCCAACAGCAAGATAGCGACTGTGGAACCATATGCCTTCGACAAGAGCCCAAGTTTACAGGCCATCCGGTTAGACACAAGTGCCGCCAAGGGGCTCTTTAGCAACATTCCAAATTTATTATGGCTCTACATTTGTGGAAGCAAGTGCAGCTGAAATGACAGCAGTGAATTTTGCAAAGTTTTCCAAAGCTTTGCAAAAATGCTGACGCCAAAAATCCGCAGACCAAATAACATGGTCTTCTCGTCACCCTTGTCCCTTGTCATCAGCGAAATAAACATTTATGTAAACGTCCAAATCTTACCTTGGTACTTTTTCGCAAATTCATCCAAGCGCTTGTGTTTCTGTCTCTGCAGATTTACGAAATCGTCCGATTTTTGTTGCTGCTCCTCGGTAGACAATGGAGAGCATTTGGGACAAAATTCAAGATATTTGGTAGCCATTTTCAATTTGTTTTTGACCAATAGAAAGAACACGAACGACACGAATCTGAATCCAAAACTGTTTCAACCGTAAACGTAATTCCCGCAATTGGCGAATTTCCATGGTTACGGTTGAAACAGTTTCAAATTCAGATTCGTGTCTTTCTGTTCTCTGTATTGATCAAAAACAAACAGAAATGAACTACCAAATTTCTTGAATTTTGCCCTGAATGCTCTCTATTGTCTACCTAGGAGCAGAAGCAAAATGATGACGATTTCGTGAATCAGCAGAGGCCAAAAACAAGCGTTCGGATGAATTTGCAAAAAAAGTACCATTAAGAGATGATACGTTTGCAAAAAATTTATTTCGCTGATGAGAAGGGACAAGGGTGACGAGAAGACCATGTAATTGGTCTGTGGATTTTTGGCTTTAGCGTTTCTGCAAAACTTTGGTTGGGACTTAGGCAGAATTACTGCAATCACATCAATTGTGCTTGCTACCGCGACGCCACCTAGTCCTCCAACGCTGCCCATTAACAAGCAACATTAAATTTGGAATGTTGCTAGAGAGCCCCTTGACGGCACTGGTGTCTAACCGGATGGCCTGTATACTTGGGCTCTTGTCGAAGGCACATGGTTCCACAGTCGATATCTTGTTGATGGTCACCTTCATTATTTTCAACGATGGCAGTTTGAGAAACACGTTCGCTGGCACCTTGACGATTGAATTGTCCGTAATTCCCAGCCGGTACAGACTTTCAAACCCTTGGTACGACGCGTTTCCAATGTCGCTAATTTTGTTTTCGCCAAAGTCCAGCGTTTTCATCCCGCGCAGTCCACTAATGGCGCTCGGCACTCGAGTTAATTTATTTCCGCTCAAATTCAAATCCACCAAGTTCGAACAGTTCTTAAAGCTGTGGGCGGCGACACTCTCAATCTTGTTATTGTCAATTGCCAAGAAACTTAGAGCGATAAGGCCATTACACACAAACTTGTCCAAACGGGCGACATCCATTTCCACGGAATCTGACGATGTAGGTCGCGATCGACGTAAATGGACGAGTACAGTTTGTGGGACTGGCCGAAGTCGGTTACTTTAAGGTTGTTGTTGTCGAAGACGAGGACGTTTCTGGTGGCAAGATCGCCGTGGACGATGGATTTTGAGGTCAGATATGACATTGCTCGTCCAATTTGGTAAGACCAGTGGCACATGAGGCGGACGCTGACAGCTTTTTGTGACTTAACCAAAAGAAGTTTGGTTTGGCTTGCAGTAGAATTGGCGATAATTTCCTTTAAGATAAACGTTTAAAAAGTTTCTAACGAATATATTTCTACGCAAAAAAACGATGGCGGCTCTAAAAAAATTCACAATAGCTATTCCCATGCAACCGCCTCTTCATCATCGCCCAAGATTTATTCGTCTAATATTTTGTGGTCTGAGTTCGAATGTAAAACAAGAAAATGAGACCAACTTGCTTTACTTCTATGGTTAGCATTAGTATGCATGGCTCGACTACTCCAAACTAACTGTTTCTTTTTTCATCGCTTTTTGCTTTCACTCACAGCATATAATAAATAGCGCTCCGTATTTTTTACACTAGAAACTTCCAACTTGAAAAATGAACCCACAGCTTACGCAAAAGAGGCAATCAAATCGTAGACGCCACTACTGCAAATTTAGCTTCTCTGTTTACACAATCCACTACTGTAACATGTAATTTGTACGTCTTTTGTTTTGTGGTTCAAGTGGGAGTTGCAGCTCTGAGTTTTTGTTATTATGTAATGTTCATACTTGAATGAAATGAGTGGAGAAAGTCCTTTGATGAAATAAAATGAGTTGATGTAGGAGGAAGATACAGAGAGAATGCTAAAGGCGTAAACGAGAAGCAGCGTATATATTTTGTGTACATACAAGTACATAATTTTCGTCCGGAATGTGTTTTTATTACCGTTCGGAGCCTACCGCAAAAAATAAATGTTGTGTCAGTATAATAATATTACTGACTGACTGAGAAAGGCAGTGCCATTTTACGGCCTAAGAGTGTGTTGCGGTTCATTTTGTTATGTTGCTTTCTCTCTTGTGGGTCGTTAGGGAATTTTGGTGCAGTTTATATGCTGTCGAAGTGTATTTTGCAGTTGTGGCAATGTACGAGAGGATCGTTTGGCCAAATGAGCAAATTGTATGAGTGGAGAAAGAAAATTTAATATTTTTCATAAGAATCCTAGAAAGTTTCTGCCTTGGATTTTTAAGAAAAGTTTCAAAAGGCGCCTTATCTTCCAATGTTCAATGCAAAATTGCATAAGAAAATAATGACTTCGAGTTGGAAACGTAATTAGGAAAATTTCACCAGAATTTCATTTCGAGAAATGTTTCTCAAGTGCCTCCAAGCAAAAACTATGGGATTTGACCCCCGTTTTGAGGTTACCCGAGGAGGAAGCCAAAAGCGTTATATAATTAAAAAGTGACCAAAGGGCATTCGAAATTCAAAGAGTAAATGGCGCGAAAATTTAAACGAGCCACATTTTGTTTTAATGAACGAGCGCGGGAGATGTAGTTTGAATTATGCCGCCAGGAGCGGGAGGGCAGCGCGAGGAAAGTTTGAAATGGATATATAATTGAACGAGCTATGGGTTTGCGTTGTGAAAGTTACAAGATGTAAATGAGCAAAATTTGCTGGGATCGAAATTCTGTTATCAAAATTAGCATCATGATGTATGAGTGCGAGAAGAAATAGACATTATGTTCTGGGTTAAAATTTACATGAGGAGAATTTAAAATATGGCGGTTGTAGCGTTTTGGCGGGAAATGAGTAAATTATGCGGGGGTCTGGGGTTAAATGGCGGGAAAAGATGCACATCTACCCCTCAACTCTAATGAAGTTGGAGGCGGGGCTAATGCGCTTTCAGCGCCGCGGGTCAAATGACCTGTGAGAAAGATACAAAGATTTTGCTATTATTTTTGCAGGTTCAAAACACAGTTTGGGATAAAAAAACGTTTTTGGCACAACTTTAGGCTATTTCTGACACCACCTTTGATCAAGAAGTAAAAGTGAAATTTACGACCATGTAAAAAAGAATTGAGTCGTTAGAGACAATGACAGCTTTTTTGGCCTACCTCACGTAAGTTAACGTCTAAAAAATAGTTCAAGACTGTAAGTTTTTTTGGAACGCTCGAATTTTTTAGGTATGATACAGCATAGATATGATGGTCATGAAGCAAAAATATTTTCAATGGCTGGTCCACACTATTCGAAGGGCGCAGGAAGGAAGGAGGTGGCGGGAAAATCGTAAATTTTGAACCGCCAGCGCCAGACACAATATACGGGAATTACTGACCGGAATAATTTTTTGGGTGGACTAAGACACACTGACCTGGGTTGACCCATTTCATCGATGAAGGCATGGACACATTTTGTTCCTCGGCTATCAGCAAAATGTGCAGCTTCAATGCTAAAATAGCGCAAGTTTTGGTGGCGGGAAAGGTCAGCGGTTCGGTAATGGATTGTTTGAAGACATGCCAAAATGAGGCCTGTGGAAACATCAAGACGAGATGTTTATCGAAGACACATTAAATTCAAAAACGATGCGGGTAACATAGAGCCCGGGTAGAGTTGAGGTAGTTTTGCTGAAATTCGGCTATCCCAAAGAAACCCATCGTCTATTTGTACACCATTACATTTTATGGAAGCACGTAGGCTCTGAACTGGATTGAAACGTCTCTTCTTCTTTCTGACATGTCAGCCGGGTATTAGAGGCGGATTCGGTTTAAAGACCAGAGAGAGACAATAGGAAAATAGGAAAAAGATAATGGAAGCATGTGTACATTGGATATACATGGGGATTGGGAAGAGTGTGGAATACACAAAAGAGAATCTTGAGAGCGTCCATAGAATCGAGGAAAAAAGCGGCAAGAAACGTTTGCAATTTTAAAGAGGAGATTCGCGCCATAAATTTGCCATCGAAATGGAAATGGCTTAGATGGCAGACAGAGGAAAGTAATACCAAGAAACACAAACAGACACCAACCCAACCTTATAGTTGAAGCGTGAAAGCGTTCGTAGACGCTGGAAGCGTTAAGCGTCTTGAGTTCGTAGGTCGTGGAAACGCTGGAAAAGACGTTGGCAAAAAGTAATTGCTATAAACGGATATTGAGCTGCGGGGGGCAGTCAGCGACTTGCAAGTGTTTCGTACATGCGGCGCAGCGTCATAAGCGTCGGCTGGTAAAAGCGTCGGCCAAGTTGCCTGTGTTGCTGATACACAAAAGTTTGGACAACATGTAAACATGGCGGCAAATTCAAAGACGTCCTGTAATCGAGTTGAGTAAACATTGATTGTTATGGCGGAGCGTTATGTAGCCCCCGAGATATGGCAATTTTGGCAACAAATTCACAAATGCATTCCACATGATCGGCTTCTTCTTTGGACGATGATAAGAAGGCGAATATATATTCATACGTTTTCGTGGGATCAAAGAGGCCGATAACCAATTCCATAACCGGGACACAATAATGTTTTCGAAAGTGCGTATCAGCAAAGTGTGACACTTTTCAGGAATTTTAGGGAAACAGAGGTTATTTTTCTACATCTTCTTTTTGAAGTGTTTAGGTTAGGTTAGGTTAGGTAGAGTATTCTTTATATCTTCTTTCTGAAAAAAGGTTAAGTTAGGTAGAGAGGTATTCTTTACGTGTTCTTTTCATACACAAAGTTAGGTTAGGTTAGGTTAGGTTAGGCTACTAACCTAACCTGGATTTGGTTATTTGACGGTGAAATCTAGAACAAAAGCGTCTTGTCTTGGTGCCAATCAAACCTTTGAGCGACATGACGGCTTTGACTTGAATCGGATCGAATTTCATACATATAATCACAAAAAACATAACCTAAGCCAATTCTACGAACAGTAGGATAAAACTACAGTGGATATTTTTGGCAGACTGATTCTATCAGCAGCTCTTTGACGCTTAAGGCTGTCTCGATTCCAAGTTATCGAATGAGTTTGTTGATACCCGGGAACAATAGTAGACTCCTGAGACCGAAGAGCAGACAGCGAAGAAGGACCAAAAAAAACTCCCGAGCAAAAAGAACCCGAAAACCAGTGGACCGTATGACAAGCAAGTGTAATGACAACGGGTGGGCTGGGAAACGAAGTGCAGTCGTCAGTGACCGTCGGCTATATTCCACTTTCACTACTTGAGGATGAGGATTCTTGGCTTGAATTTAACACAGGACGTAAAAGTTGCACGAAAAATCGCCATGGCGGAAATAACGACGCTGCCTATGCTAGCTGTCGGTGAAAGCGTTGGAGCGGACTCTGAAGTTCGATACGGAGCTGAAGGTCTCTACTATGGGCAGGCTACTTTAGACTTGGAATATTTTTATTTGGGATTCTGGGGATCAAGAAAGACGTTCACATAAATATGAATGAGTTTAGTCAGTGGAGCTTGAGGAAACAGTTGGTGAAAGTTGACCCTTGGCCTGAGATGGAAGCATCAAAAAGTCACTTGTACATAAGAAAGCCAATGGGCGCCGCCTTGAGGTAGGCCAGCATAAAGTTGTAAAGTTTGGCCTCAACAAATCACAAGGATTTATAATACACAATTTGTCATTCGAAACCTGCTAAAGTTGTCGACAAGTTGATAAAGTTTTGCGCCGTGCTTGAGATACCAAAAGGCTTTTGGTAAAAGCTATACTAGAAACAGTAATACTTCATTGACTGGATTCTTATATTGCGCTAAATTAGCAGGACTCCTTCTAGAACAAATTTCTAGCTGACAGGCTGAGCAGCTTGGAGAAACATTACCCGGGTAACCACCTCGCCCGGGTAATAACAAGGAACGTTAACGAAAATACAGCCGGCAAAATTCTCTCATTGAGAGACGTATAGAATCTCAAGGCAAGCTCTCAAGATTTAATTTCATAAACTCACAAGATTCAGTTGCGAAACTTAGGTCGGGAGCAAGAAAATATTTCCTTGGGCGAACCGGATTAAGCTTCCGGGAATTGCATTAAATCAAGTTAATATCAAGTGCCACAGCAACGACTTGTAGCTAAATGAAATTTTGCCGTTTTGTCTAATTTTCTTCATTCACGAAAATAAGACAGTTGGCAAATTTTCGCAGAGATAAATGTCCGAGATGTTCATGTTGGTGGCAAATTGGCAAATATACACAAACAAAATGTTTTGTGTTCAGAAGAAGATGTATACTTTGAAAATGGTTTCCGCTTTCATTTGTGTGGGTGCGTATCACAGCATTGCTCAAGTTTCGTCAAGTACATAAACGCCGTTACGATGCCATATTCTAGCAAAATATAGCAAAGTTTTCTATATCCTGGAGCAAGGAAATAGTTTATATAGAGTTAATGCTATTTTCACGGTTCATTTAAAACTGGAATGTGAAATGGGATCTCCCTCATCGTAGTAGGAATGTAATAGCAAAATTCAAGTGTCTTCCAAGAAGGCTGCAAAGTCTCTATGTGTTTGTCCGCTTCTGAAGTGAGCACCCTGTAGAGCAGCTCAGATTCTCAGATATCAGTCCAGCTTTTTCTAGACTTTTTACAAGGGGTGTCGGAACAAAAACATTCAATTATGTTTCTGTCTGAATGCCGCTAGTCGTAGAGATTCTGTTTGGTTTTGACAAGAACTGCCTGTATTTTAAAAGTACATAAAGGAACTGGGCAAGTTGGTGACAGCAAAAATAATATGTACTTACACGAATCTACGAAATGACACTTGAATTTTTGAAAAGTATATACTTGTAGAGCATTTTCTGGCTTGTTAACACAGAAACGTGATGTGTTCCGGAGTGGTTTCATCTGCAAAAACGATCTTCGCACTGGACTTGAAGTAACTCGAAACAGATGTTTTAGTACGATTGGTTTATCTACTTTTTTGGTCATCAGGCCGCATGATTAAATTAATTGGACTTTGATTGAGCTTTTCTGAAAAGAAGAAGATGACAAAGAAGGCTGATGGACAAGACAGAATTTTGAGATGAGAACAAACTTCGCAGTAGTGAGGCTGAATTAATTTAATTAATTCAATCAGTAGCTATAGAAACAGCTGATTGAAGTTTTGAACCACGTGTATAACCGCATTTTTCCTAGAATACTTCAAAGAGGTACTTTCTAAAATACCCCCCCCCGAATCGGGTAGAAACCAGGGACTCAATTAATTCTACAAAATCCAATACAAAAATTTCCAATTACCTTTTTAGACGAAATTCTAGAAATTAGAAGCAAGCTAGCCAAGTTTTTGTATCTGCGGTTGTGGTTTTCGGATTTCAGTTTCTGGTTTCCTGGAGTTCCTGGAAAAACAGACAATACAAGTCATATAACAACACAATTTGTACTTTACACACACTAGAAGGCTGCTAGAAACTAGGAGAAGAATTGAATAGAAAACATTGGGCTTTTTAAGCTCCTCTCCAGCATGACAGGTTGACAGGTTTAAGGAAAAACATGTTGAATCCGGCGGTTCTTGTACTACAATTTAATACTATGCGGATTCGGGGATTTTCACAGGAAACGCTTATGACAGCTTCCTTGGGTTTCTCAGGGGGCCAAGTTGGCGGCAGCGACTTGAGCTAACTTGAGACAAGTTGCACTGCGGGATATTCCAGCGAATTTAGTTTTCCCACAAAGTTTTTGGGGTTTTATTAGCAACTCTTGCTATTCCAGTGCCTTTAAAACTGCTAAAAACCTGGTAGTTTTGCTGATATTGGAAGAAAAGTTCAGCACAAGTATCACAAGTTGTTGTACGGGATTAGCAAGTAGGGTTTGTCGAGCGAGATTTTTTAGCAAGAAATTGGCGAAAAATGGCAAAGGGATTTTTTTGAAGCGCGGTGGGAATAAAATTGTGTATATTTTTATATGTATGTGGTGGCACCGCCAAGGGCTTAAGGCTAAATCCTTCCATGTTTGTTTTGCTTAGTTTAGACACTGCGGGCTAAAAGCTT
This sequence comes from Sphaeridia pumilis, assembly GCA_034698345.1. NCBI lineage: Eukaryota > Metazoa > Arthropoda > Collembola > Symphypleona > Sminthurididae > Sphaeridia > Sphaeridia pumilis. The sequence goes on along the minus strand of JAQGBJ010000489.1, from coordinate 19,042 downwards.
GCAAGTTTTTGAGCCGTTCTGACGTATGCTTAACGCGGTTTCGGTTGGGGTAGGCAATTTTGAAAAAAAACTTTTGCTTGGTTCAAACACATTACTCCTTGTTTAGAGTTAAGGCGACAGAAAAATTGGCGAATTGTCGCAAGCTCAAGAAAAATATACTGCGAACGTGCGGAGAAAAATTGCAAGTGTCGCTTACTTGGGCTGACTGAACATACAAGTTAATATATTTGCCAAAATTAAATACCAAACATCTCCCGTGTCCAAGGTTAGGGTTAGAAACGCCGGGAAGTTCAAGCTGGGCAAACACTAGCGAAAATAGCAATACAAGCCCAGAGGAGCGCGCCTATGTTTGCTTAATTAAAGGTGAGATTCTAGTGTGTGCGCCTACGTAAATACACGTATACGTGAATTACGCCGGGTGGTTGGTTTTGCTCGCGACTTAATTAGTGGTTACCCGATACGTTGTTGAATTCCATGGAAAAAGTTGCATGCATTTGTACATAAACCCAACTTTCCCGCTTGTAAAATAAGACAGTCAGAGCGGACGACGGGAGAAAGCAATGGATTAATCAAGGGTGAGAATTGGCGAAAGACTCGAACAAATAAAAACAAGTTAGCGCGGGAATCCATTGCGGCGGCCATTTTGAAACGACCTTGAGCGCCAGAACCAAGGGCATCTAGAGAATGCACTAAATTTGAACCAAGTTTATGGGCGCGCTGGCGGGTAGAGAAGAGAGCGGAGGTGTCAGGAGCGTCCGTTTGATTAAGCCCGAAAGCGTAATGGCGGTAAAAGTGTTGTTGCTGTTTGTATTTAATTCGGAAGCGTTCCTCCAGAGGGCTTTATTTATACAATCTCCCACGTCTGTCTCTCTCTTTCTGTCAGATACAGTTAATGTGTGGATCAAAGCAAAGTAGGGGAAATTTGGAGTGACGTCAAAAGGTGCTGAACAAATTGGCCGTGTAATTTCCTCGCTGATTTGACAGTCGACTGAATACATTCGAGTCCGAACAGGGAAAGTTTTGGGGAAATTTGGAAACAAGTCACATTGTTTTTGAAATTTTGGAGCGGGATTTCAATTATTTACCTGTAGAGACCAAAATAATTTTATAGACTGGAACACAAAAGATAGCAGCCACAATTTGTGGCCCACAAATATGGCAGAAGGGAGATTTTCCACAATAGTTTTGTATGGAACAAACAGGTTTCTGTGATTATTATATTTGCCGGGCTTCAGATATTATTCACTTGACAATAGAATCCAGAGTATTGTCTTTTGAACAAAAACACGGCATAATGGCTCACATTACAACTAACTAGGCGAATTTGTCCTAGCAATGGCTCAAAATGAGATTTTGTCAATTTTGGCAAATTCGCAAACTTGACTGAACTGGAAACTAGTTTTGTGGATGCTGCAGATAGCAAAGCCTTGTGTGCATCTTTGCATTGATTACAGCGACAAGTTGACGCTTTGACACGTGCGCGGCTTGATACAGGTGCGCCGCGCTTGGGCGCTTGGGGCGCTTGTTAGCACTGACCTGAAGGAGATACCACGTGTTTGGAAGACGAAACCGGATGTTTTGCAGCATAAGATTCTTGATTTTTTTATCTACGTATATAAAGGCCAAGGTAAAGAGGTTTTCGCTGTGAAACATGGAATTGATGACACTCTCATAGAATTTAATGGCCGTAAAAAGAGCACAATATAATAACGTTGAGTCAAACAATGATAAAAAAATATTTACTTTGTTGATTTTGTGACACTTGGATGACACAATGGCAATGCAGCTAGTAAATTGGCTTTGGAGCTTCAGGTGACTTTTATAATGAGAAATATTCCACGAAATGGCTATAGATATCCTTGGAAGTAGTTACATTTGTCCGGGTCCAGCGAAGCTCAAAGATCCGGATCCGGATGTATATATACCTCCTACGCAGTAACTGCGCAGTCAAGCGTGTTTTTGCCATGTCAGTTTCTTGACAAATTTATATTGATTGATAATACATCTGAAAGATTTACTTTTGACATGATAACTAGTCAAACTTGCTGACTTTTAGCTTATTTCAACCAACCGCAAAACGAAGAAAAAGAGCCAAAAAGTCATGCTGATGACAAGAGCAAATAATAGGACAAGCATCGAAGAACATTTGAAAAATGCTTCTAGCCAAAGTACAAGACTTGGAACAACATTTTTCCCGAATCCATTGACAGATTCATGATTTGGGTCGGGTGAAAGTTATTTTTCAGTGCCAATTCCATGCCCATCTGTCGTTCGTTTGCCAAAAGTGATTCTTCAATTTTCCAATTTGAACCGTACACTCACTTTTCATCGAATAACCGACAACGACGACAACTCACGCTTTTAACCTCGCGTCACAAAACCCAGTTCATTTTGTTGTGATTCAAGGAGCCTAAAAAATAGACATGGAAAAATATACGTGATCCATCGAAACTTGCGACTGACTGAATTGCGGTCGCCAAATGTACTGCACTTGACAATTTTCGAGTGAGTACACAAGCGTCCGCTCTGTACAAATTGGCAAACATGTGTATTTTCTATGACTTGACAGCCATCGAGCGTTGTTATCCACATGAGCGAAAAATCCAGTTTTATACAAAATAATGTACAAAGCTCAAAACATTTACTCTTGGGAAAACATTTGGGACCACCACAGAAATTGAGAAAAAAATTGGCAAACGAGATCAACTGTTGGGGTGGCACTAGGTTTGATTGTGTGAGGTTTTGAAAAGTGTATTATTATATTGAGTTCAAGATGCATAGTGTTTATGCACGAGAATTTCAAAATACACAAGGCGAATAATAGTTTTTGGCAAACTCCAAACTTGTTTGTTTTTCAGCATCGAAATTGCCTTTATAACAACGTCGATTGATAGTGTTTTCAATTCCAACTTGTTGGCTTTGGCAGCAGACATTAGGCATCAACGTGTGTGCAAGTGCCAATTTTCGGTGACGAATCCTTTCGAATTTTGCGAAAAATTCTAAAGATTCTTCTCTGGGCCAACAAAGAACCAATTGAGCCATACATTTTGGCGAGTAAAGTGTATGAATACATATGCATTTGCCGAAACAATTTTGAGGCGAGTGCAGGCGAGTGTAAAAAGCGTTTTTACGCTGATTGAAGCCCATTACTTGGCATTCAAACCTGGCGAGACGAGAGCTTTTCATTTGCCAGCCTTTTTGCTAGCCTAAAAGTTGCATTGAAATGTCGTAAAGTTTTGTTGGCGAAATAGCAGTAAAACCACTAGGCGGGAAAGGGGAAATACAACAAAATTGCTTTTTTTCTCGTCTCCATGCAGGAAGGAACAAAGGCGCGGAATTGCAACAAAGTGCTTTTGTTCCAATCCGCCTTGGATGAATTGCATTGTTTTTTTGTTGGCGGCAAAATGAGAAGAAAAATCGCAAATTTGCACGTAGGAAAAATTGCAATTGGCTAGCAAATATATGTGACTTCTGGGCGCAATTGCAATTTTTGAAGCAATGGGAAAAGTTGTAGATTGGCGCTGAAGCCAGGGAAGAATTGCAAACGTTTGCAAAAATTATGGCTTTTGTCTACACAAACCGCAAGAAGAGGAGTGCAAATTAATATGGCGGGAATTTACGAGCTGCAATTTGGTGGATTGCGAAAATTTTGCCCGTTTCTAATCTCTAGTGCGGATGTAAGAGGTTAGGAGTTAGGAGCTATTTATTGGGTGAATTATATTTTGGGGCTAAGAACAGCTAAATTGATTGTATTTTTTATAGCTGGACCGGTCAAAATTACCGGATCTGGAACTGAAAGACAAGAGAAAAAGTTTCAGAATGAGCTAGTTTGGGAAAGGCTTGAAGACTTGTGGCTGAGGATTGGGATAACGGCTGTTTGTTGATGATATCGGTGAAAGCAGTTTTTGTTGGGCTCAACAGTTGCGTGGCAGAGAAAACAGCAACGGTTTGTTACTAGGCTAAAAATCAGAAGCTTTGGTTAATACCCGGGTTTCTTAATCCTGGCTAAGTTGATGGCGGTGGAGAAATGCGTGCGCGGTTGCTGGTAGCGTGGTTTTGTTAAGGCTATTTCGGAGGAATCTCGAGGACTTGTATGACTGCCGGAGGGAATTAAGCGGGGCGGGTACAAAGAAAAGCTGTAAGAAAAAGCAAGCTCGTAATAGAGAAAACACCGACAAGGGAAAAAGATTTAGCCTTTTGGGATTAGGTCATAAAGCACAGATGGCGGGGTGTGGGTTGGCTGGAGGAGAAAGTTGAGGGGTTGGATAGTGTGGAAGTGGTTGGCGGATTGAGATGGGCGTTGAAAGTGTATGAGAGCGAAAGAGGCAGTAAGGATTGCAGGAGTAAAGAGGGTATAAGCAGTTAACCGATTTTAGTGAAGTAGCGGTGCGATTGCTTGGAGAATTAATTCGTAAGATGGTGTAGCGGAACAACGACTTTGTGTGGCAACAAATATTGAACGTCTTTAATCTCGTACCGTGATTCTAGATAGAACGTAATTCGTTTTTTCGAATTTCCAGGTTTTTACTTATTCCATATTGGTTTTTAATTACACCTCTGCGGTATCCTGAATTCATTCAGACATTCAGAACGTCTATACGATGTTTGTCAACTGTCAGAAGTCAAAACCAAGATTGGTTGATCAATTGCATAAGCTACCAGTTGTAGTCTTAACCTCGGGCTTCAAGTTACCGCATTTTTTATTGTACGCGCATTCTCGCTGGCATTAGCTTGCCTGCCAACTGTTGGCTGAATGTGAATCATAGTGAAGTCCAGTAAAACTCATTTTATTGCCTAGTATCATTAGACGTTCAATACACCTACAGCAAAATTTCCGGATAATTCTATGTTCTTCATAGAGCGTTTGCTCCTTGGAGCCAAAACTCAACGCAGAAAGAAGCAGAAACAAGTGTATAATTGAGCACACTTTCTGCCGATTTGAATCGTTGGTTATTTCAGGTGTTTCTTTGTTTATATCATAAACATCCTGTAATTCTCATTCACATCCATCATGTTTTCTGGATTCGAGAGAGACACCGGGGGAGGGAAACCGGTGGAAACGATTCGTAGAACTTTGAAAATTGACTGTTTTCTTTCGTCCAGTTTGAATGGACCGAGAGGTAATTTGATGAGCAACTGCATAAGAATCATAAAAGCCAGATAATGGAATTATCAGGCAGTCAAAGTTGTCTATTGTGGTATTCGTAAAGTCTGCCAAAGTTTACGCAATTTATTAATAATTGTGAAAGGAGACGTCAATACCTGAACTGAATATGTGACCATGTGCCGTCAATTTAAGCTTGTGCGGACTATTATTTGATTTGACGCTTTTCGGTTTTAACCGCAAGTGTTGTTTGTACAATTTTTGTCGCTCAAGTTACATCTTTTTTGTTTGTGGCGTTTTCTCTGTCCTTCCATGAGTAACGGGATTGAATTATTCCATGGCTGGCTGCACTTATACGTTTTAAAGCCGAAATGAAGCTTGAAATTAAGTTTTCAAGATATTTACACTTAACTTGTTGACGTCACACGTGTGGTACTCAACAGACCTGTAATGCTTTGTTTCCGCTGTTATCAACCTTTACTTTGAATCCTGTCATCAAACGGCGAGTTCAGAATGTGAACTTTGTAAGTTAGTCAAACTTGCTCCTTGAACAAAAACGTAAGTTTGAGCTGCTGTTTATTGTTACCATATGGTTAGGATTCTTCATTATGCAAACGTACGCTGTTGTGTTTGTTCGACCAACAGACCTTCCCAGATGTAGTGACTCAGTTTGTGAGGGACATCGATGGATTCAACAAACCGCTCAGGATACAGTCCGAGAATTTTCCAACATTCCAATTGGGATTCATGAAACGGCCTCGTATTGACGGACAAAATGTCACCCATGCCAATTACAAAAACTTTTAGTCGTTTCAGCTGACCACACTTTAAGAAGAGTTCATAAACTGCTTGGTAACCAAAATTATATTAATGTTGTTCGTCATCGCTCACGTACATGTTCATCGTCCTTCTGGGGAAGACATGATTGAAGGGTTAAGAAATTAGCAGCAATGCAAAAAATGGAAAACTTCACAATGGATTTTTCAACGAGCTTTGAAGATGAATACGGTAGTCATACTTCATTGGACTAGGAGATGTAGTGTCATACAAGATCTAGTTGTTTCTATTCAGCCATCGCATTAACTGGATTCCTGTGTCTACACTTTGTTGCATTCTCATCCTTTTGTTTATTCCCTTGCATAAGAATCTGCAAAGGGGTTGAGGCAGTCACGGTTACCCCTCAAGCGTTCATTTTGCCGCTCCAACTTTCACCTTATCAGTATTTTCGTGAGCTGTACACTCCTCTATTCAACTCTGATGATTTTCTCATATTTGCGAATTTTCACAAACCATCTCTCATTTCTCTCGTTGAAACTCATCTCCCCCAACGTCATTCCTAAACAGCCGCAAGGGCGAAAACGTTACTAAAGCAGCTTCAAAAATACAGCGAAATGGAAACGCCAGAAAGTCCAAAGCGCCCCCAGGACTGCGCCAAACAATAGCGCAAAGTCAAGGTTTCCAGATAAGCAACATATTACTATAAATACAGACACGTGAGACGAATAAAAGGATTACAGATTTGCTCCGTTTATAAACTTTGGCGATTGTCATGTTACTGTCCACACTCTTTGAAATTCCCGCATTAGCCCATACGTTCCGCAAACTTTCACCGAAATTCTCCATACATAAATCGACTCGTGACTGTTCATCCAGCTTACAAAACACGTACGTCATTGCCAATTCCCCGTCATGAAAAAGTGGATATTCCGACCTTGACTTGAGGCCTCGTGTCAAGCCAGAAATCAAAGCCGAAAGCGGTCGTTTATATATTGAGAATGCGTATTTTTTAAATAAGAAATTTCATGCCACAGTAAGTTCAAAAAGAAAAATTGCAAAAGATGCTCAAGTGTATTCACATGCTTTTAGAATTTAGTTATGTTTATAGTTCATGGTAATCAGTATTGCGGCGCATTTTATCGGCATTTGGCATTAGAAAAAATTCGCAAAAATGTGGGATTCGATATGCACACAATACACATGCTCATGTAAAGTCGTGCTCTCAAATAGAGTTTCTTTTATTGTATTGCGTATGCATGGAAACCTTCGACAGATTCAAAATCCGCAAGTGTATTTTATTTTAGGAGCTCCTTTTTGCATGTAAAAAGCGTTTCAAGAGTTTTGTGGGAGATAAAACACTCGATATACAGTCAGGAGACCTCGAAATTCGAACATCAAAAGAAATCAGTGGATTCGCATCAGCTTTTCTCGTTTTGATTGATCAACTCGGAACAAATCAATGTTGCTTTTAAAGGAGCTTTCGGAGAATAAGAGAAATACGTCAGCAAGTTGGCAAAATAAGAGGACAGGAAATTCGCAAACTAACAAAGGCAACTTTTCCCAACTAAAAGGCTGTCGAAGCTTACCTTATACAAGAGGTCAATTTTCAAACAAACAGAAACAAGTTTCCAACTCGAGCCTTTCAATTTTAGTCATTTCCTTGAATTGGTTTTGATAACAAAGCCATAGGCTGAAGAGCCTCCCGAGTTGTTTTAATTAACGACAGACGAGGACAAGGAAGAGACTCAAAATTGACAACGCTATTATGTGAACACATAATGGATTTTGTGTACATACAATTTCCAGGTAAATTCAGCAGTCTAATTGAATAACCTGAAATCCCGCTGACTGCTCTCCTTCTGGAACTACAATTTCCGCTCAATGAACGCTTCTTCTTTTTGCTCAAGGCCTCAAAAGTCTGGAACTGAAGTCGATACAAGAATAGCATGAAGAAGAAGGCACTTTGCAGGGAATAAATGTCCAATTTTAATTGATTCATCAGCCTCTGCTTTGAACACCTGCCTTTGCAAGTTATGATTGAAGGTCCATTAGTACTGACTTCTGACGTTTTTTGATTGACTTCCGGTTTATAGTAATTGCTCCTCTGGGCATTTGGAAGGCAGGTTTTGAATACAAAAGCCAATCCGCGTATCAAGCTTAAAGGTCATAAATAGTCATTTTAAAAATGTATTTTCCAATATTGTTTGAGCCTTACGGCAAAATTCTTGAAATATTTCCAGGTGGCGGATGGGATGGATTTTTTGGTTGGAATTTAAACAGAAAAATTCAACTCTTCAGAAGGGGAGAAATATCGGATATTTGGAATACATGAACGAATACATTTTGGCCAAATAAGTCACGAGTCTCCCAAAAATTCAGCTCAAGAAAAAATGTTCAAGTTCAAGTGTCCCCAGAGATACAATTTTGGTGGAGCGAGGAAAGTAAGAGTGTTTCGGTGTAATCTCAGGCGGATATACGGTGAAAGTCAACAGGTTTCATTAAAAATACATGGGATGAAATGCGTACTCACTCGAACACTCTCGTATGGTTTACATGTTTGTGGTCGATATATGGGGAACGACACAAGGCTCAAAAGCTAAAGCTTTCACAAGTTTCAATTGATTTGTAGACTTGTTGACTTTAACAACTTCAACTTCAGCAATCATGTTTGTCTAGCTGAGCCAAATTTAACTTGGATTGTAGTTTTTTTAGTCGACTCAAGAAACAAATAGTAAGTTAAAGTCACTTGACGACCCGACACAATATATAGTATTGATTCATCGATTCTTCTCCAGTTTCTCCAATGCCTCTAATGTTTTCCATGTAAAAATATTGTTCGCCCTCTGAACGAATCGAGTTCTTGTACTCAAAATTTTCTGCTATTCGTTCAGCCATCAGTTAGAGTCAGCAATAATATCATATCGATATCAGCCTCTATTTCTTGTCCATGTGACTCCATGTGATTCTAGTCGATTCGATTACTGAACTAAAAAATGACAAATCTGCAATTTCTGCACATATTCCATCCACAATGCAGTTTGACAGAGTGGAAAATTGCTATCATGAGGCACGTGGGCTACGGAATGGACGGCCTAAAATTTTTAAAATCATTTAGCGGAACAGATGATGAGAGGAGGAGGTGAGACTGACGAAACTAATAATTTTCGCGCCAACAAATATTATTTTTCAGACGCCTAGAAAAACAGCTCTAGAAAACCCTACTTGTGCCCGACCGAACAGACAATGTTTGTGCAAGTCTCGTCTATAATGAGGCGGGGAGAATCAAATTTACACGGGTGAAGAAGCTAATGATTTCGGAGTGAGGTAATTTTAGCGACACGGAATGCTAACGGCTTGCCCATTACGTTAGACGCTGCTTAGCATACAAAAAAGCCATGGATCTAATAACATTCTAGGAGAACTTTAGAACCGAGAGCAATAGCAAGAACAAGGTTCACGTACCATTACAATTCCTATTTTCTTCTCCTACAATATTCCCGTCTTTCTAATGGAATCGGTTTATTAATCTCCGAGGGCAGAATGCTTCCACTCCAGCCTGACACTACTCACCAATGCCTCAGACTAGGCCACTCTCCTACTTGTTGAGCTGAACTAGAAGCGCACTAGTGCCCTAGTAGTCTTAGAACTGAGCTAAAATTAGACTAGACGCTTTCAACTAACTACTAGACACAAGCGGATTTTTATTGTAGCTTTTGGTGTGTTATAAATTGTGCAAAAAAATTGTAGCAAAATGTGGCAGATGGTGGGCATCTCAAACTGTTTCTACTACGTCCGCCCCACTAACGAGAAATTTTTGTATACACAAAACAGGTAATAAGGTTCAGTCAACGAGATGATGACAATATATAAATGGCGGGAAAAGTAGGCGGGGTCGAGCAGGCAATTTATAATAAAAGTTTATAAAGTTTATAAATGTTGGCCATATTTGTTGTGGCGGGATTTACACATGATTAGCATATTAGCACACATGTAGTTGCATATTCAAAAAGTTTTTGTTGTGGGGTGAAAGGTGAAAAGTTATTAATTAGCGCGGGAACTGCCCCACGCACACCTGGACAAAAAAGCACTTTACGGAAAATGTAAATTAGGTGAGAGGAAAAGCTGGTAATGAGATTCACGAGGAAGAAGAAAAAGATGACGGCAAAGTAATCAGGCTTTTAAACAATAACTAATCAGAATAAAAGCTCGAGCAAAAGTTTACCGTTACACGTGCGAGCGAGTTAACTTAAAAGACACAATGTAAATAGTTTGCAAAAACTATCAAAAGTTGTGTAAAAGCTGGCAAGGTTTTTGCGTGAGGGAAAATTGCAAAGTTTTCACATGGGATTATTCCAAGAATGCAAAATGAGCGCGAAAAATAAAGTGCTGATTCTGCAAGCTAGAAGACTAGGAACGAAAGACAAACCAAAGTATGGAAATAGTGAGTTGGAAAATTCAGATTGTTTGGACAAGTGCCGGGTGAAATGGGCAAGTTTGAAGGAGAAGCGCTTGCGAATAATTTTAAAGTTGCGGCAGGTTCAAATGAAGCTGTGTTTACAAGTTTAAGGAATTTTTAATGAGTTGGAAACAAAATAAAGTTTGCCAGCTGGGAGATAGCAAAGGTGCTGCAAATGCAGCCTGAATTTTGTAGAAACTTGGGTTTCGTCTAGGAATTTTTTAGCAGTAAATAAATCTCGTAAAAAATCATTGCTGAATCTGAAGACTTTCAAATCGTGTATCAATTCGCAACAGGTTAAATCGAGCTGCTTTTTGAACCTCTGCAATATCGGATTTCAACAAGACTTGAAAATTGCGGATCTTCGATATCTCCTCGCTGTTCCGCTATTTCTGTTTTCTCCAGGGAAATAAATATCCGGCAACCTTGTTTGCTTCTCCGTCTGCTAACGTCAATAAAGAAAAAGAATGTTTCATTCAAAAACCACCAGAGGGTCAGGAAGTTGAAGCGACACAAGGCGGATGCCAACACGTGACTTCAAAAATAAAAATACGCCAACTTCAACCGATCCAACTATCGAACAGAACTTCAAGTCCAGAAACGTTCCGTTCCGCTAATTCACAGCACTTACGCATTGCGAAAAAAACAAGTTTTTTCTTAAAGTTTTTCCACTTTAAATCCTGCAGGTTTCTGGCTCTTCTTTGCTTCACTGGAGAAGCTTGTTCAAAGAACTAGATATCCTTGAATCCTTGGGTAAAATCAATTCCAAGAACCTTTCGCATTTTCTCAACTTTTTAAAAGCTCCAGTAAAAAATCCATTATTGTACATGAAACCTTGCAATTTTGCCAATATATTTCTTGACTTCTAAAGGCTCTAAAAATAACCAGGATTGATTCACCGTTGTTCCCGGTAATAATATTAATTAATGACGTTCTTGGATCAAATTAAACGCCTTGAAAATTGGGCGCGGCGCAGTAGCACTTGAAAAGTCATTTGACGCTGGCGCTGGCATTCAAAAATTCACAGAAAAGGCCTTTCAGGTTAAATTAACTGTAACGTTAAAAATTGGCAAGGATATCGCAAATGGGAAAAGAAGAAAGTGTTATGGAAAATACACACATGAAATATGATCAAGTATATACATTTTCTTTGCTGAGGTGCGAGAGAAACATTTAGCAAAATTTTGGCACAAGATTCGCAATGTTTACTGTTTACATTGTGTCTTTGGGGAGGAGACACACGGGGACGACGTGGGCATAAGCCGAGATTAATAGTGCTAACATTGTGTGGCAACAGGCAATTCAAAAGATAAGAAATGGCAAACCAAACATTATTTGTTGCGGCGAGAGTGCTTGCGAAATTTTCAAAAATTTATAACCGGTAAATAATGTAGGTCCAACACAAAATGTTAAGGTAGACTAACGATATTTTTCAGATATTGGCCAAAATATCCTTGTACGTTTCTAGAAGCCTTGTGTTCTTCTAGCGATGTTGACAAGCACTAACAGTTGTTAGCGAATTCAGTATTTCGCAAGCAGCATTTCATAAGGACGAGAAACACAAGTGTGACGAGTGGATAACGCAAGATTATATTCGTCCGCGCTAGAAGATCCTAGTTAATCCTAGTCGCTTTTACTAGGACAAGGATGAAAATGCAATGGGGATTAGCGTTATGGGGCCGACAACAAGACAATGTCATGAGAATGATGATGATGAGCCTTTGGGCATATAGAAATATAAACAGATTTGCAAGCAGATATAAATTGCTGTGTCCGTGGGGAAATGGCAAGGAATGCCAGAAATATTTGGCTCAACTTGTGGTAAATGCATACAAAGTTTTGAAAAGATTTTTACTAGGATTGCATTTCCGTGATTGCAAGATTGTGGATTCGGAACCGTATTTTGTGAAGAGAAAGCTTGAATTTATATATCAGTGTTTATATATATTTGGAACCAGAAAAATCTGCAGCAACCAAAGCCAAAACAGCTGTACAATACTTCTGCAGTGGATTCGTAATTATATATAAATTATAAAGAAAATTCGACCGTGAATATTCCCACAACCTTTGACCTTGAAACTCAAAGCTTGAAAGTTATCGTTGTGGTATCAACAAGTTTCTGATGTTGCAGAACTAATTAAAAAGTTGGTATGTTTTTGAGCCGTATCATCTTAAGCTAATAGCAAAAAAAGTTGTATAAGTTATAATAGCAAAGATTCTTCAGGGAATACAAAAACTCAGTTAATTTAAATTCACTTCTGTATTACATGCTTTTAGAAAATTTCTTAGACGCGAATTTGAAATCGAAACAAATTTTTTGAGGCAGTTACTTGGCAGCCGGTGAAATTGAAGCTGAAAAAGTTTTTGAATTGACGATAATGTAATTATTGCACGTGCCTCTCATTGAAAGTGCTTCGGAGAAAAAATAAAAAATTTTAGCTCTAAAAACTAGAACCGGAAGTGCTCCTACTTGATTTCAGTTATCTCTTGATTTTTCGATAGTCAGCTTTTGGAGATTGTTTGCTATTTTGTCGCTAATTAAAAACGATAGCAAATATTAGTCTTGTGCCGCTCCTATAGTTTCTAGACTCTTAGACGAGACCTGATTCATTTTTAGATTTTTGGCCTCCTTGCTTCAGATTCAGACTCACTTCCGGAGTGTCTCCTGCCGCTGGCTCCCGCTGGCTCTTTGACATCTCAAACTGTCTGACCTCCTACCAGCCTCCTTCACAAGTCCTTTAGAAGTCTAATAGAAAAATTGATCAAATTGATGCTACATTTTGCCTATTCTCAAAGTCGCCCAAAAACTCCCGCTGACTGCCACACAACAACCTGCTGCTGCTCCTACTTTTTTCCAAGAAACTCGCCCAAAATATTCTAGCTACCAACAAATCCATCACCAATTTTTTCCACTTGACTTGCAATTCTAGCTCCTACTGTAAGCGGAAATTAGAGTGTCCGAAGACGAGAACATTTTGACTTTTGGCCAAACTCAACTTGCTGGGTGACCAGTCGTCTTGGTGACATTCATCCAGTGTTCAAATTTCCGGAAAGTAATGACTGTCAAGGGAACAAGAAGAAAGGACATTTTGGCGGCAGTTTCCGAGACAAATTCATTTGCAAGGTAATTTGTTGCCGTCGGCACAACAACTAAAAACCTCGTGCTGAAACACCAACAACAGCAAGAGAAAGCTACAAATTCGCTAGCAAACGGAGAGTAAATTTCGTTTAAGGCGATCCCTTTAGCGGACAAATTGGTACATGGAGAAGGTGGGCGGAGTCAAAGAAAAAGCTGTTTCCAGTTATGGTTCCCTTGGCGTTCTACAGGCGGAGGCGAGCGAAATACACAAGTAACTGAAACGGCCTCGGCGTTGCCATGAAATGGCACAATCTTCTCGAGATGTAATTAAAGAGAAACGATTACAGAACAAGAAGAAGCTCGTTCCGTTAATCAACGGTTTAATATCAACGCCGTTGAGGTTGGTCCGAAGAAACGATGCTAACCAAGTCAACGAGGAGGCGGGAAACTGTGGCGGGAAATTAATGAGCATATTCACGTTAATTGTAAGTAGGGATAATTTGCAACAGATATCCTTGGACAAATTCATGTTTGTTGAGGTAGACAATGAATGCTATGAATGGGGTTTCGTTAGCATAAGAGTAACTACTGTAACTGTACATTGTGTTTAAATGGCAAATTCATAAAGGCCACACACACGGTTGCCTGGCGAGGACGCCATACAGGCGAAGAGTCATATAATTGCAAGTGAATTATTTATGTCGATAAGCGGCGGTGCGCTCACGATTCGATCGTTTTGCAGGTGACGGATTGCATAATAACGAAGGAGGATGTGTATTATTTGGCTGTTGTCGTGCCGTTGTTGGCCTGATGTTTATCATAAAATATCAATGATCAGTGAGTAAATGTTATAGGGCGGAGATCAAGTTGAAGATGTTTCACAAGTTTGAGAAGCAGCAGGTGAACTTGGTTCAAGTTTTGCTGAATCAAGAAGTACTTCGAGTAGCCTCTGTAGGCACAAATTTAGCAGACTTGAGACATGTTCTGAATACCAAACAGTGCAAGTGGGACTTTGCGAAAAGTTTGCGAATATATTTACAATTGGTGACAGACAGCAAAAGTAAATGGAGGGAATCGAGGAGAATCTACACGACACAATTAGATTTTAAGAGAGAACCTTACCATATAAACTGACAGAGATAAACACAGATTAATAGCCGAGAAATAGGCCGCAAGTTCACTGATTAAACACACATCAAGTGCAAGGTCAGGTCAGATAGAATTGATCGAGTTTACATGAGCTTTGCAACTTTTAGTTTCAAGTAGACACAATAAACCCAGGAACTCAAGTAGGAAAATCTGTTACAGTTGTGGCAGAATTAGCCTTTGAGCTTAACGAAAGTTGAGGTGAACAAGATTGGGTGTCAGCCACCATTAACACTATACAGTTGAGACAGGGCTTTTCACAGACACAAGAGACACGAGATTTGACAGGAGACGGTCAGATTTACAAGATGAATTTTTAAAAGGATTAGTTAGAGTGACAAGAGTAGAGACAAGAGCAAAATTTGCTAGTAGATACACAACCAACTTTCGATCGTTCTACTGAACAAAGTCAACGGTGATGGTGCACAACAAGGCTGCTTTAGCACGACGATGATACGACGACGCTGCTGCTCCGTTCTTGGCAAAGCTGCAAGATGGAATGACGCTGGTGAATAGGGGAAAGCTGGTCTTGTAGTAGAAATGTAGAAGCGTTCGTTGTTGTGTTTTGAGTGGCTCCTAGTTCTAGCTAGCGGTTTCAGTCCGTATGAAGCTCGTCGTCTAAAGTAGCTGATGAAGGCTAGTATTGCTTGCGGGGGCTTGTGAGGCGGATTCGAGTTGTGGTTCAAGCCAGGGTGCTATAGTGAGTGCCATCTGGTTATGCGGGACCGAGACCTGTAACAAACAAAAACAAGATTTTTTAGAATACTTTAGTACATGTTAAGGATACATGAAGAGTACAAAATTTTTTACCTGTAAAGCATTCCTGGCTTCTTCCTTCAAGAAAAGAGAAACTACTATAAAGAGGTCTATTGATCGCACGATTTACTACTGAATCTAAGTTAAAGCATAAGGATATAACAGTCAAAAGGTCATAACGAGAATGTGATACAGCTATTTTTTTCATCATAGGAGCTGATAGAACCTACTAAAGCTGAGGCAGTCAAAAAATAGAGATCGTGTATCCTAAGATCAGCGTCTAGGATAGAGTAAAAGATTGAGATTCTAATATATCATGCTGGAGAGGGTTTCAAAGACATGAACATGGCTTCAGCAGCATTCTTCTTGGCGAGTTTCTTGTTCCGAGCATGTCCCAAGGCTTCCAAAGTGGGCAAATTGGCTTCGGAGCGATCAATGGTCAATTTGGCGGTGAAAGAAGCTGGTTCTTTGGGGTTGCCCGCGTCGTAGAATGGCAGGTACTGCGTGAAAAGAAAAATTGTTCAATTTACTCGAGTCGTCGGTATATAACACAAATCGTTTCTTTCTTGGACAAATGGAATTTGAAAGGCGACATAAGCAACACAAGTTGAGTGAGTAAACGATATTGACAAAAGCTGTATAACAACGAGTTTAGAGTTTCGAAAAATTGACGTCAAGCCTGCATCTGACAGGTGCCAGATTGAATAACGTCTTGAAGAAAACAAGTGCGTGTGAAAGCAGAAATGACTCACTTCGTACAACTCCTTGAGACGGTTGCGGTCACAGTACATTTTGATTTCGCTCACAAAATCTGTCGCTTCAGAAGAAGAACATGTTCCGCCTTCTTCGAACGACGGGACGGCAGGAGTCTGTTGATAAACAAACGAAATTCAATCAGCATGAAAATAATAAAGTGACACATTTACAGTTGCGTACACATTTCAGAAACGGGTTGAATTTCAGTGCGTTGGGTCAATACTGACTGACTGAGAAGTACGTTAGGTTAAATACGTCGTTTCTAGAAATAGCTTCCTGAAACGTCTACCGCCTGACTGAATGACACTAACAAAACTTGATATGTGTGCGTAGGTGCTGTAGAAACGCACATGGTTCTTCTATCCAAGACTTGAAACTTACCATTGTCAAGGCTCCATTACAAGGTTGTTGTTGGTTTTCCTTCGGATTCGTTAGAGCAGCTGTGAGTAACTGGCTGTAAACATCCATGTCTTTTGGTGATGGAACAACAAGACTTTTAGTGGTGACGACGACTGGCAGATTTTGCTTCAGTTGAGGACGGAATGGTATTCGACGCATTACTATTTCAGCAGGTTTTACGTCAGATGAAGTGGGCTGAGGGTGTACTGGTACTGGCTGTTGCTCAAGTGAAGCTGGTTTGGCCTTTTCTGGTTTGGTCTCCTCAGGCTTGGTTTCAGGTTCAGCAGCAGTGGTGTCCTTCGCTTCAGAGTTGGAACAAGTCTAGAAATAGGAATACACAATTACAACTTGATATCAAATACCTTAAACTGAAGGTTTCAAGATTTTAATGATATACTAACAGCTTGCTGAACTTGAGTTTCCGATGGCGAATCAACTATTTCAGCTTCCACTGCAACTTGAACGATTTCAGGTGAAACCGGACGTGATACTCCAGTCCTCGGCCGACGTTCCAGAAACTGCCGGAGATACACCAAAGAAGCTACAATTGACTTCTGATATGGTTTTCTTGAATCTGATAGGGTAAAGTTGATGGATGTCAGAATTTCTTCAACTTGTTCCTTGGCCGACATTGAAGCGAGGTGCCATAGCATTCGGAATGCAGCAGCATTGCTTGCTTCTTCGGCACTAGATCCAATTCCATATGTTGACATTCCACAGATTTCACAGCTGATTTGGAGGTAGCCGAATGATTTCTTCCAGGTTGAAAACAGAAGAGTCTAAATTGATCAAGTAAATAATCTCAAATCAAACCTGATTTTTGATCAATTTCATCAATCTTAATCAACTTCGAGATTTGACATATTACCTTGCTGAATATTGGAATTCCAAGATCCATAAACTTGCAAAGTTCAACTACGGCGTAAACACATTCTTTTGGGCATAAACCACTGCTGGTTATCGACGAGCTGAAATCAACGAGCTTGCACATTTTCGCTGGTTGTTTCTGTTCAACTTGTTGATGTTCACGTTTCGTTGAAACACAAACTGCCGGAAAACCATCGGGAATCGGAGCTGGCATTCCCACGTTCAGAACTGAAACTTGCATTTTTCAACTGCTAATTTTCCAACCAGATATCAGCGTGGGTAAAAGATCAAACTTTGATTTGGAGCATGCAGTTAACTAAAATATTAACTGCGGTTCTGTTCCATAAGGTCGTGTATTGAACGTGTTGAAATTAACTGGGCAAGAACAGCACCGGGGCAAAATATCAGTTTGAATTTAGGCGCCCACCACCGAACAATCGTTTTCCTTGACATTTCCTTGGTTAAAAAGTCTTTATTTTATTGCTAATTAAAATTAGTGACTTGCAAACACTGTAAATATCTGCGATGGGCTATTTAGCTGCAAAGGATTTAATCTAAACACTGCAACAAAAAACTGCATTCCTATGCACATGAAAACTTTGTTCTGCGCGAAGTTCTAAAAACAATTAAGAGATGGCGCTTAAAGCGGATCATAAAAACGTTTGCTTTACGGGTTGGGTATTGCGTGAGTGATACTGTCACAACCAGCAAGCGAAGCTGAACCGGATATGAACGCAAAGAAACTAACGAAATGAACATGTTAGAAAGATCACTGAAAATTGCCGTTCAATTTTATTTCACACCTACAAAAATTAGATTTTAAACGAATTAAGGACAAAAGAATTAAGGATTTTGATTTCTAAAAAAAGAAAAACAAAAATCCAGAATTCAGAGAATATTGAAAATGTTTGCTTGGCTTGCTGCAAGTAATCCGCTACTCGTCGCTGACGATGCTAATGTTAAAAGTTGAGAATTTGAAGTTGTTCTGGCTGTTCCATCAAGAGCTGGTGGCATTCACCAACAGTGAAGACTTCGGCGATACTCCAAAAGTTGTAGTTGAAGGGGTGGGATTTACGTGGAATGAATCATGCCTTTGTTTTAATTTACTAAAATAAAATGGAGCCTTGAAAGGGTTCAAGCGTTGTTCTACCTGGTCTACGCTTGCCAAATGGACTACCTCTTAAGCCTGCTTCTTAAGCATCGGTTCCTTCAATGAAATGAATGAGGATTAAATTCAGCTGCAACTTCTGAGAACGAATGATTAGGGATTGGAGACAGTGTTTCACCTGGGCTCTGTGCATCAACAGTGCTTTTTGGAAGCTTCTGATTGCTCGCTCAGATTCTCTTTGTTTTTAGTACGAGAATTTTAATTATGCTTTACTGGTAGTTGGACATCAATTTTTTAATCAAATTTCACGTTGTTGACGAACTTTGAACTTAAATACCGGAGAGAGGGCGATATTTTTAACGACTGACTGTGAAACAAAATCTAAAGTTGAATAGCGTTCTGGAAAGATGGCGCTTCATTTCGGAGACACGTTTTCGGTCTCAGGGCCACTTCAAAACGCTGACGTTTGTCCGTTGAACTGCTGGTGCGGAGCTTCTGGAGCCGAACGAAGTCAAACGGCGATTTTCCGGGAGTTGGCGGACCCAACCGCTTTGTTCAAGGAGAATTTTTCGGATGACAGTTCCAGAGGAGAAA
>JAQGBJ010000488.1:0-39802 GCA_034698345.1 Sphaeridia pumilis | reverse complement strand
GCTCATTTGATATCCTTTGGGGAGGCGGCGTTACACATTTGCCGTGTGTTGTGGATGGGCAACTCGATGAGCCCAAGCTGGCCCTCAGTGGTTGTTCAGAATTCGTTAGAAGCAGACGCAGCAGCAGAAGCAGGAGGACGCGCGTCCCCATTATACACTTCATTCAATCGTTTCAGTCAGCAAAAGGATTCGTGTGCCGGTCGTTTGTTGTTGTTGTTATTATTATTGTGGAGGAATCTTGAAGAGACATGAATTAACTTGATATAATAGTCGTTCAGAATTCCGTTGGAATCAAAACATCGAGATCAGTCCGACAAGCTTGTTGCAGCAGAGCCTTCAAAGTGTGCAAAACTGAGAGCGTTTCTAAGTTGATCAAAAAGTACGTAGGCAGTGAGCCTATAAAAGGAAGAAGGTTTAATTTTGTGCCCGGCGGTTACAAGAAGAAGTCAAAATTCGGGTTAAAAATCGAGAGCCGGTTCCCTGTTATCCATCAGGCATGGAGAACCACGAAAGTGATATCGAAGGATCCGTGGTAAGTACAAATAATATTAATCAAGCAACACATTTCCGCTCAAAAGTTTGGTAAATTCTATAAGAGTTGGGATAGAAAATAGATGCGGAGATTGATAACGTTGGAAGTATATATATAAATATGTGCTGTGGAATGGTCAGTAGAATGGTATCTAGAAATCGCTAGGATTGAAAATGTCATATTGTGTGATTGGAATTTCGTCGAAGTCGGAGTAGTTGCATCGAATCGGTTGTGGTAACCTAGACGTAAATTTCTGGGGAAAACATATCAACCAAAGTTGTCGTGTTGGCAATCAAAGTTTCATTAAGTAAGCTCTTGTAATCAACAAGATTTCAAAAGGAAACGTATTAGCCAATGGTGGGTTTTGTCGGGGAATTTCTAGTGACGATCAGACGATTCAACATCAAGGTTATAGATACAACAAGAGATCGATTTTCAAGTATAGCTTCTTGAGCATGGAGATGCAATTATGACGTTGTTGGATCCGACTTTTCGTTAGGATACAAAGATTGGAAGTGCATCATGATGAGGAGGATGAGTTTTAATTTTGATTAATGTTGACAGTTTACAAGTGTCGAATTAATTATATACCTGGTGGTGGTGGTAAAAAATTGTTGATTTACCCATTACCACCGTCTTGTTGTCTTCTGTGAATGTTTGATGTTGATCGTATAAGTTGAATCAACTCATCATTTCATATCATTTGATTCATCATCATTCACCACCGTCTTGATCATCTTGAATTAATCAAGTTGCCAAAAGCTATAAAAACGTGTTGACATTTCCATTATCGAATACATAACTTGCTGCAAGTTGTTAGTCGTCAGAACATGCAGCCTTTTGGTATCTTCCAAGCTTGAACGTTCTTCAACTACTAGCTTCGAGTACATTCCAGTATATTCAAGCTTACCTTGCTGATTAATACCATAATTAGGTGATACCAAAGAGAATCCTTGATGATTCACATTACTCATCATCATCCTGCAATCCCAATTTGAGTCTCAAGTCATCGCATTCCGCCCACAAGACGCCAAAACTTACTTAAGACGTCGTAACACTGCATACTGCACCCAAATCTCATCCGGCACTTCGATGCAACTTTATGTTTTCAAGCTCCCAGCAGAATTTCGATTAACACTCGTCCTCAAATCCCTGTTTGTAGTTGTAATTAATGGCGATGGCTTTTTGATTATGCATTAATAATCATTCGTATTAATAGACTCACTCTTGGAACGTGATAATGAGAAAAGTACAACAAGGCATTGTTCAAAAACGTTTCGGCAGAGCAAGCAAGCAGAGCTTCATTTATTTTTACCTTTACCTTGAATCAGTTCTACGGAATTATACATTACTTTTGGAACTTGTACAAGATTTGGATTCAGTTTATTAGCTACCTGTAATAGGAGGGAATAAGAAGGGCAATCTTTGTACAAATCCATTAAGAATCAGTACTATTTCACTTCACACTTTCGATTCATTCGTATTCGGGCCACCACCACACCACATGTTTAATATCAACGATGATACTAATTCCGGTTGGAAATTCCAGAGCCTTGGGGTGTATAAGATTATATTTATAGTATCTTTGATTAGCACGAAAGAAATGTTATCAAGGATTCGAAGGATATATCAGGTAGGTAGGTCATTGAATTGAATGATACTGTTACCTGTAATTTGAAATCAAATGGCACCTGATCCCTCACCTTTTGTTCACCTGTCTGTACACACCTTGAGGGTGTATCGGTATTTATATTTCATAAATTTGGGATATTTGTTCGCGTACATATGAAGAAATTTTGGGGGTATCTCCCTTGCAACTAAATGGATACACACATGTTTGATAAAGAGTCAATGGCGCCTGATTTGCTCAGATTGAACGGTATTTGCTGGAAGTAGTAAATTGACATGTCAAGGTAGTTTTAACCTCCTCAAGTCAAGTCAGTTTCATTTGGAAACAAGAGAGATTGGAGGGATTTTTTCAAAAGTGTATCCAGAGATTGAGGAGAAGAAGTTCAAGAAGAATAATAGTAACAAGTGTGATGGGATGAAGAATTGATCTGTACCAAGAATTACAGGGTTATAAATTAAAGGCACTCGCTTTCAAAGTCGTTCAGTGAGTCCTCATGTATTTGGAGCTTAATGGCTTTATATTGGGGTGAAGTCTCAGCGGTGGTAGTGAGATCGAACGGCAGGGGATGTGTAAGTAAAAGGATCAAAGGGCTTGCAACTTGCATGTATATAAATGGACTCCTGAGCATTGAAAAAGGTAACCAAGGGTAAGTAGGTCCTTCTCAACGAGGTAGTTCCAGTTGAATCGGATAGTCAAAAGTTTCCAAGGCTCTCAAGTATGTACTCATAATCAGACAAGGCTTTTATGTGCAAATATTGATGGAATATTTTGGCAACATTCTGATGATGCCAAATAATATTGAATTCGCCTCCTCCTAGCCTTTGCATGAATGATAATTGAAAAATGGAGTCTTGCGGATGATAGATCTCGACGGGAGATTGCATGCCAGAAGATTTGTGAGATTTCCAATATACTTATGCTGAATTCCAAAAGCTTCAGATGTATCAATTTAGTATTTACTTTAAGCGTGCGAATTCCAGCCTCGTTCGAATTTTGCATTGAAGAATATATATAATTTTCTCAAGTTGTGGGATCGGGAGGCAAATTTCTTGAATATCGTTAGCTTATAATTCAGTCAAAGGTCAAGAAATATATTTCGCACACGCCAGTGTTACGTAAGTCAGGATGATAATATTCCGCTAATGATTTTGTATAGTCAGAGAATTTTGAGTCTTGGATTATGGCAACTACCTGCTACTATTTATTTATCAGATAATTTACTTTGATAGTGTGGTTGCATGTGGTGTGTACATATTAAAATTCCCATTAAAATGTTATTAGCAAGGAGGACCTTGTTCGTTCTACGGAAAATATGAGCATGAATCACTATGCTAGACGACTACTAGAGGACAGATAGCTGTCGTTGTGATTTGTAATAATACACCTGATTCTCTATGGTGATGCCTTATAAAGTCAACAAGTTGAAGACGGCAATTTTCAAACTTCGTTCAGGCTTTGGCCAGACGACAATTGTAGATTTAAGATTATTATTGACGCATGCATTACGAGTATTTGAAATGTCTTGTAGCTCCTATCTCTGATGGACTAGATTGATCTAAGCATGCGATAGTCGAATGCTATTCAAATGCCATAAAAATACTTGGCATTTCATCAGGTCACATATTCATAATAAATTCCTTGCGTGGTTGCACAGAATCTTTTCCAAAGTTTTATCTGATGATGATATTATTATAAATGTATTTCGACAGGAGTAGAACTGAAGCCTTTTGAAACACATTTACTTTTAGTAACAGTCAGGGACACTACACTAAAGTATTGAGTATATAAGTAGTGCAGGTGTCATTTGGTTCTTGTTGTTGATGTAATGTGATGGACGTCCATTATAATTACCTCGGCTACTACTACCGGCGAGTCTTCAAGGTTACATTAATTGGGGTTGAGACGATGGTTGGTGGCTATTGCTATATATATTACACAATACGAGACATGGAATATATATAAGGTTATGGGTAAACTGTGAGTGAGCAGTAGGAGTTGCATTTTAAAAGCGTCGTGTGTGAGTACCTATTACCTATTACTAATGGCAATGAAAATTATTGAAGCATTGCCAAAGACTTTTGATGGTCAGTCAGTGGTCAAGACAGGAGGAGAGCATAGTATTATAATGTTGAGACGGAATATATAAAATTGTTTTTATTGTTATAATTAGGTGTGAAAATTATTCACCCATGTAATATGACGTTGTTTGAAGCGCAGAAGAAGCGCTGTGTCGGCGGCGGCGGGAGCGCTGCTACATACTTACTGCTCATGTCGAAATATATGAAGGACTATTAGATAGTTTCATCTAATAAGAGATTTAAAGGCGAATGTTTTGTCACTTAGCACGTTTCTCTCCTCTCTTGTAATCTGAGGATGAAAGGTGAGAACATTAATATGCGGCAACTTTTATTATCCATGTTGTTATATATTACACATTTCAAAGTACAATTAAATGCCGCCTTCTGTATAATAAGAGCAAAGGATAAGCAACAATGAGGTTTGGTATTATAATATTATTTTTGCTTGGGGCTGATGTTGTTTTGGCTTTGACGACTCGTGTATATTGTTCAGCAGGTTCGTGGTGGTGTAATGTTATACGATGAGGATTGAATGATGAAAAAGAAGACGAGCTTTTTGATGGTGATTGTGATCATCACATGTCCGTGTTTGCAGATGTGAAGGTTTTATTAGCGGTCGTGTGCTAATTTTATTCATCAGCCAAAGTCCGAATCCTATGTGTATAAAGGAGAAAAGTTCCATTTTGGTACTTGTTCTAGCTCAAGGCGGCGTTTACAGGTTTGGGAAGCAACAGAAATTTTGACTTCAGGTGGCTGCGCAGTCCACTTTGGTTCTTGGCCGGTAGTGACTTGCGCAATTGGGTTTTATGAATGAAACGTATCCGGGAAGAAGGTGCTTGATTTTTGTGATTTGGAACCTTAAATTTAGGTGCTTAATTTAAAATTACAGCCGTTGGAGTTGAGAAGGTTGGATTCGAATTTGATAATTGTACGTTTAGAAGGTTGATGTTTAATTATAAAATTTTAGATTGGGTCTTTTGCGCAAAGTGATAAATCTGAGAGGCTTTTCTAAACGGTTGGAAGGACCTCATGCTGAGTTAATTGAAGGGATCGAATATGGAATTCGGAATATTTTATGGAAGCAAAAGGAAGGAAGAAGAAGGAGCAAAAGTAGGGCTACGTAAATGGGTTTCAGTCATGAAATTTTGGAAGAGGAAATAAATTGTATCTTGTGCTTTAGTTTTGGGTTGAATCCAGGAGGACATAGTAAAGAAATAAAGGATTTCTACAAGAGGAACCTTATGGAAACTGTTATTATTATGATAGGAGCGGGCGGCGGGTCTTTTTGGAAAAAGGTTTTGGTGGAAAGAGTTGGGTTGACGGCGGCGATAAAAGTTATTTTGGTGTTTGATCCAAGACAAGGGGAGAAATTGATTGAGAAGAACAAGGTTAAGTGGAGTTGGATGGAAAGTTGGTCCAGGAGGGAATGTATCTGTGTGGGATGGGGCTAAATTATTATTGTTGGGGGCGGGGATTCTGTCGGTCGGACAGATGGATAGATGTTGTTGTTGTTGTTCTTAAAGAGGAAGAAGAAGCTTTATAATGATTTACCGATAGACATTTTGATACTTGATGGGTTCCGATGGAGCGAGGAAAAATAGTGATAAGGGTCAGAGTCGGTCAGTTATCTGAGAGAAGGGGAAGATTAAAGTTATGGATCAAGTCCGATGGACAGCAGGGCCGTTGGAAGGCCTTGAGACTTGGGTCGAGTGAGCGACCGGGGTTCGGAAGGTCTTTTTGGAGTTGGCGAATTTGAAATTGAAACAAGTCTTTCATGATAGATTAATGATAGACGGCGTCAGATAAAACGAAGCGTTTGTTGCTGCCTTTCGGTGAAACAAAGGGATTGTTTGTGAAAGTTTGGCATTTTGTGAAGGGGCCAAGTGGTCAGAGGATGATGCGCAGGAGCCAAATGGGGAGGAGTCTAC
Organism: Sphaeridia pumilis; assembly: GCA_034698345.1. Taxonomy (NCBI): domain Eukaryota; kingdom Metazoa; phylum Arthropoda; class Collembola; order Symphypleona; family Sminthurididae; genus Sphaeridia; species Sphaeridia pumilis. Next base: position 33,634 of record JAQGBJ010000488.1, on the reverse strand, counting down.
AGTGGGATGTGTGATAGTCGGACGACGACGTAATGTTGTAGAATGTAGGGCGAATAGATAAATGTTGATGTAATGTCCGCCCCTTTTTGAGAGTGATTTGATGATGGGGATGATGATGATGGTGAGGGATTCATGTTGATGTAGGTCATGGAGGAATTATATAAACTGGAGAAAGATTTCTTTTGCGGCTGGGGCTGGACAAATGGATGAAGGTTCGAGAGGACAGGGAAGATCAATTAGATATCGAGGCCAAGTTATGATATTAATGATGGATTGATGCATATTTAATGCTGCGGGAAACGGCTGTGGAAGAGGTGTGGCGGGTGGGAATAAGGGATTGCTGGATCTGTTTTGTCTGTCTGTGCGTGATAGAAGTATTTACTTGGTCATTGAGAGTCAGTGTTTGAAGTGGTGTGATATGGGTTTGAGGAAGCTGGTGGAAGTACCTGGAAGGCGACTGTCTGCTGGAGATATTTACAATTAAAAGAATTTGTTTTGAGTCTTGTAGGCGATTTGCTGGAAGATGTAAAAGGACGGGGATGGATATCGATGGATGGATGGATAGATAAATGGGTAATGGCATCGAGGCCTTGAGATTTATACATGACGAGGGATTGAAGGAAGGTTTGAATATTCAGAGGGGGGAATATCAAGGGTAGTTGGGGCCACGAAGACGAATAAGAAGCCCTTGGAATAATAATCCAAGACGAAGAAAAAGAAGAAGAGGTCACTTGAGGGATGAAAAGTTATGAATATTCATGGTCGGGATAATAAATTTTGTGAAATGGAGCATTTTATGCATGGTGGTTGGTATGACCCAGAGTCGTAATATCTGGAAGGAAAAAAGGACAATCGGTTATATACTTAACATGCATCTGTCAATAACAACAAGATTGATTGAGGATTCGAGAGATATTATAATTGTTATAACAAGTGTTTTTGAAATGGTGACGGCGGCGGCGATGGCGATGACGACGAATATTGTGGAAGAAGGGGACAATTGCTTATGGACAACTTTTCAAGTTCAGGGTGAATTACAAGTCATAAAATGTTGTGAAAAGAGGACCAGGGTGAAATGTTAGGCATAAAAGGTTTGGAGGATTGTTGCAGAATACGGTGGAATGATGGTGCGTAGGCGTTAAATATGGAGAGAAGTTTGGAGACGATTCGGGATTTTTGTTGATTTGAAAAGTGAGGAAATGTTCCGGTCCAGTTTGTATTATTATTAAGACAAAGAAAGCGTTGTTTTCATAAAATTGAAATGGAGGAATCAGATGAGGAAGTGATGGTTGTTGGAGTGGACGATATCCGAGGGTTTGACCGGGTGGAATCGCATCTGGTTTATGAAATGATATCTGAGACGTGGGCCATATGCTGATTTCAGCCAAGGGTTTTGTATTTGTAAGGCTGGAGGACGTGTTTCGGTTTTGGGGAAATTTACAGTCAAGAAGAAGGGTATGGACGAAAGAAGGGACTGATGGATTTCTTGGAATTGGTAATTAATTTGTATATGTGATACGTTCTGCTGGTTATGTGGACGTTGTTGTTGGAATCGATGGTGGTCAGTTTGAATTTAATGACTTGCAGCTTTTGGTTTTTCAAGTCTCGAGTCTGGATTTTGTAGGGATGCGGAGAATTGATTGAATTGTTGGAGCATCTGGCCTTGGGCCGTTGGACATGAAAGGCCTTGGTAGTGGTGGTGACGGTTCACAAATTGGTACTTTTAGGGAAATTCAAAGCGAGTTTTTGTATGTATTTGGTATAAGGGCTGGAAGACTGGATGGAGGAGACAAAGGGTACGTAGTGTTGATAATGTTCCAGGTTTTCCGAAGTTGGGTTGGAGGTGAACGAAGGGGTGTGTGATGGAAATGCGAGACTTTTCAAGTGTCCATGTTGGACGAGGATCAGATCAATAGTGTATAGGGACGACAACAACTGGGCAAAAATACATGTACACAGAATAAAGTAGACACAGCAGCTTTTATAATTTTATAGGGATGAATGGAACAGAATTATAGATTGAGAGAACATTTGATGTATTCCTGATTTTTGGAAGGATTGATTGTCAAAGGATTTTGATTCAGCTTGGTAAAGAGCAGCTGGCCGTGGATTTTGGGGAGAAAAAAGTTCATCTGGTATGTATGGAGTGGAAATGTGGAAAAAAGTATAAGCAAACTAGCTTTTTTATAAAGCGGCGGGCGGTTTCATGTTCTCGGGGTTTTGGAAGTACCCGAGGCCCGAGACGCTGTGGCACGAGCTATGGCAACGTGGATTTAAGAAACGTTGATAGAAAATAAAAAAGGGTGAAGCATACCTGATGGGATTAAAGGTGAATCGATGGAATATTTGTCGAAGAGAAAAACCCGGGTGTTTATTAGGTGAAGTTGTAACGGACAAGAAGACGGAACGAGAACGGAATAAATTTGATATGCAGAAAAAGAGTGAGGAATAAAAAATATTATACAGTTTTTTATAGGAATGAATGCATATGTATTACTTGACTGCCCGCTATGCCGATTGTACTTTGGCGGGGAATAAAGGTGAAAATTACCAGGCGTGAACAATGTGTACGGAGAGAAAGGAAAACAAGGCGGAGGGATCTGGTTGTAGTGTGTGTGTACTGTTCTATTGTATGAATTGTGACAAGAATATTGTTAAGGTTAGAGAGGATGAAAGGAGAATGTGGAAAGCGGTGTTTTTTGGCATAAAGAAGGACGTTGTTGAAAATAGTGGTGAATTGTGGAAAAGTGAATATTCGATCAATTTTTTATCGGAGGGAAATATATAACGTGGATAAGAAGGGGGTTTGGATCCGTGATTAGAATAGGGACAAGTAGTACATGTGTATAAGTAGGGAACGTGCCCAAGTTTGGGGATGATGATGGGATTTTTAGGCTGAAACTTTTTGATTGACCGTGACAGGAAGAGAAGGTGCAGGCTCAGGGAGTTGGGAAAAAGTGGGTAAATTCGGGTAAAAAAGAGGTTTTCTGCATCTATTTGAATAGCAAAAGGTTTTTGTCGGGGGAAATGAATGTACGTAGGCCGATGGGGTGAATGTGATATCAGATTCAGCAGATGATATTATTATTTGCCGGGTAACGGAAGAAGAATGGAAGAGTGGTTAGAGAATTTGGAGGTTTTGTCGTTCTTGAATGTACGTTGGAGCTGATGTTATCAGGAATATTTTTTGCTGCAGTGGATGACGTAATTTGTAGGTTAAAGGCTTGGAAATGTGGTTCGGTCTGTAGGAGGAATATTATAGGAAATGTTTCTTGATGATGGACTGTGGGCTAATGTAACTATATGTAATGGTGGTGATAAAGGCGAGTGGAGAATAAGGAGACAATAATGGAATTGTACTTGAAGGTATAGATTTTTCAAGGAAAAGTCTTGGTTTGGTTGATGGAATTGTTAATTGTTATTGGTGGTACGGCACGAGGTTTGAGAGATTAGCAGAAGTGGACCTGACTGAAGCATACACAATATTTGAAGTTTTGATCCAGTTTAGAAGTTGAAGTTGAGGTGGGAAATGAGTGTGATAATGAAGGCGAGGCTAAATGATTTTTGGTGTACAGGAAATACCAGGTGGAGCAAGGAAATAAGAAGGGTTGAGATTGAGAGTTGGTTAATTGAGTTTTAATCGTCATTGACTGACGCATGAATCATTCCAGGGACTTCCAAATAGGATATGAGCTGAGCGAGCACGAGAGCTTTTTGATAATCGAACTTGTTACCTGCTGGAATTACGTAAGAATCGGTCGGTGGTGGTAGTTCCCGAGTACATTACATGACTTGGTGTTTAAAATTCGATATCATGAGACATGGACGAATGTTGAATGTGATTAGCGCCCTATATAAATTTTTACGTGGATGTGTAATAGTCTGATGGGGGAGGAGCTTGAGTATTGATAGTGCGCGATTATGATGGGGGTGTGGTAAGTGGATTGATGATGATGATGGAATATATATATCAAGGAAGCGGAATCATAAGAAGATGTGAGATTGAGCATTATTTGTTGTTGTTGCGTTCGTTTTGTATTTTGTTATCGGCGGACTAGAAGGATGCAAGGAAGGAACGGTATTTATCGTTTGTGCGGTGATTAAAGCTTCTGTCTGTACATGTTTGTGATTGTGTGGAGACTGTTTGAATGATGAAGGATTGAGAGAAAAGAATGAGGTTAATGTGATTTTAATGGATCTTTTTCTGGTGTGGATTCCAGAAGAGAAGGAATGAAGGATAATAATGATGGTTGAAAGTATAGAAATGGTTGCGTGTGTGGCGGGCGGGCAGAGAAAGAGAGATCGGGCCGGGTAATTAATACTCGTTGGTTTGAATTCCGGGGATTTGAAGATTCTTGAATACTGTGTGTTCATCATATTCATCAATGGAGATGGTTTGCAAAGCAAGGCGGCGGCGGCGGCGATAAGATGGGACGATGATTTGGAATAAAGATTGATGTGGCAGAAAAGTTGGCAATTTTTCAAGGAAATGCTCGTCGGTTGATGAATGTGTTGTAGTAGTGGTTGGTTGGGTTCTTTGGGATATTTTACAATGCGTTTTTGCTGCTGCGGTTTCATCGTGATGGTGGGAATTGGCAAAAAAGTGGCTTAACAAGCGGTACATGAAGAACGTGTGTGTCTTTTTGGTGAAAGAATAGTGGTAATGTGTCGGTATGGATGGCGGCGTTAACACTAACGTTGTGTCTGCCTGGAATTACAAGTATTTGGCGTCATTGATGGCTTGGATATCTGGCGAGGCCGCCGATGATGTCGAAGAATGGTGGAGGAGGAAGTGAAATATATTCATACAATGTGGGTATAGGAGAGCAGTTCAAAGTTGAGGGTAAGGATTGGAATTTGGAATGAGTTGATGGAGGTTGCGGGCCTTTTGGAAGCGTTAATATTGAAGGAAATCAATCAATCATGGAGTGAAGGACGGGTATTGTGTTTTGAGCTAGGAGCCTGTATTGTTTACTTTGGCGTCGGGTGTTTTTCTAGTATCTAGAATTCTAGAAGGTGGGTGGAATTTGCGATGGGAAATGTGAATTGAAGTCTTTGAAATTGAGGCACGAGTTGTGATCTTGTTTTTGTTTCTGAAGCCTTAAAAGCGGGATTAATTTTGATAGCCAGTGAGGCGTGATGGAGTTGATGGGATCGATCGGATGCATTGGATAGAACATGAAGGACACGAGCGTAAAAACGCAGGCTTTGTTTTTGGCGATCTGGTTGATTAATGAAGCCCTAGAAGAAGTTGGATATTGTAGGAAAATTATATGGAGCTATTAGAAGCCGTATATAAATATTTTGTTATGGACAATAGAAGAGTGACTTTATGAAACGTGATGAAGAATGGACGCTACTGAATTAGTACTTGGTGACTGGCTGGGAGGCGGCTGTTGTGACTGTGACAAAATACAGTTTTATTGATCTATCTTGATGTAAAAGAAATTAGAGAAAGATATTCCAGGAATCATCAAGTTGTTTTGGAATTCAAGGCTTCTTTGGGTTCTTTGGGGACGGACGAAGTTAGTTGGTCATTGCTATACGGCTTTTGAAGACAGTGGTGGCGGGGCTGTAGGGAGCAGCGGGATGCCACTTTTGGTTTTGAGTGAATACCGGGAATATTCGGGCGTTTTTTGTACGTGTCCTTTTATGAATGCTTGTTTTTACTACTACTGCATGTTTTTGGCTTTTGAGAAGAGACATCCAGGACGTACACAGTATCAACAAGGTTTTAAGGTTTTGGAGGAAAAAGTAAGAGACAGATTGTGTTGTAATCGAGGGTGGTGGTGGAGTAGGAAGATGTTGTAAACGTAATAGTTTTGATGGTGTTGAATATGTGTAATAAAAGTTGTGACGGGATGTGTCTGGTGTGTTGAGGAGGTATTGTCAACCGGGTTTGTAAGGGGTTAAAGGCTGAAAAGTTACATGAAATACAATGTATTAGGGACAAAATACATATACAATATAATAAAAGAGGAAGAAGGAGAAGAAGTGATTTTTATGATCAAAGAGAGAAGAGCTATCTTGTTGTTTTGCTTTGGATTTGTCCGGGCAGGCGTTTTATTATTGTGCTATATCAGTTAATGTCGCCGTTGGGGGTGAAGTATACATGTATATAAATTTTTGTCATGTTATTATCACGTGGAGAGATCAGGATAGTAGTGATCAAAAAAGTATGTTATAAATACTGGTTTTTTATCATCAAGAGCAATAGGAGGAGGTATTACGATATTGTGTGTAGCGGAGAAAAAGTTTTATATCAGCTGATAAATCATTGAGGGAAACTACAACAGTACATGTGAGTTGTTGTTCAAATTTTTTGGATTTAAGTATGAGGGCACATGGCTTTATAATTTTTGTGCTATAAAATATAGAGCATGCTTTGGCGGTTATAAAAGTAATTTGTCGTCTATATAAAGGTTAAGTTGTTGTTTTGGGGATTTGTCGTTTTTTGCGAAAATTTTATAGTTTATGGCATCTGCTGTAGGATTTCATAGACATGGCTTTGAAAGGAGAGAAGAGCATCTTTTGATAGATTTTATTGATGTTCTGGAAAAGGGATAATGTGTGTAGGTATAAAAAGTTTATGTGTTTCTTGTTCTTGGAAAAGTTTCCAAGGGATAAGGTGCGGCTGGTAGAGGAATGTTACGTAAGGGGAAGAAGAAGAAGGAGTTGAGGGCGGATGTCGGACGGTTTTAAAAGATGTCATAAGAGGACGACGACGAAGAAGAAGAAGTGCAATAAAGAAATTGATGATTGGGAAAGAAGAAGACTATGAAGACATGGTTATGAAGTTGGGACGAGGAGAAATCGGCAGATGTTGTTTTTGGGCTGAAATGCCCGGTGATTTTAAATTTTTGGGGGAATTATAACAAGTTATAAGAAGTTGTAGAAAAAGGGGTAGTTCAAGTAAGGATCGTTTTTACAGGGAATTAAGCCTTGTTGAGATGGTTGTTGTGTGAGAGGTCGGCCGGCGGAGTGGATTACACAGTGTTTTGAAGATGATCAGATGTTATATGTATGTTGGAGTGGATTTAGGCGGCGTGCCGCCGCCGCCGTTGTTCAAAAGTTGCGTAACAAGAAAGGAAGCAAGATGGATGATGATAAAAAGAGGCGAAAAGGGGCAAAGTTTTGATGTTTAAAAAGTGTTGCATGTGGCGGACACGCGTCGGTAAAAAGAGCTGTATCGGAATTGAGAGATTGGAGATGATCTTGTTCTCGAGCTGGTTTGTGTGAGTGACTAAAAGAAATGTTTTGATGATGCGTTAACGATTTGTGTTTGTGGATGTTGGATAATGGGAGTGTCTGTTTTATACAGTTTGAGAAAGAGAGAGAGAGAGGAAATTGAATCCAAATATCCGGCGGTAGTAGTAGCCCAAGACGATCAAGTTGTTGGATGGAGTCATCTGTTTATAACTGTTTGATTACTTTTGAAAGTTGGTTGGATGGATTTGGCTGGCGTCGTCGTGATGTGGCTGATTGTGAGTGAGTGAAGAATCTGGGTATGATCAATGGGAATTTATTGCCGAGTGGAAATATTTATAGATAGTTGCTGCTTTGGTTACTGTTGGTGTGGTCTGAAGATGTGGAGTTGATGGAACTGGTGGTATAATCGGAAGAAATCCAAAGGCAAGGGTTGAGTCATTTGAAAAAATTTTATATGGAGAAGTGAGGGGAGATTTTTTGGGTTTAGGTGGAGGTGATTGGTGGTATGGATGGAACGTGCCGGAAGTTGGCGTAGGTTAGGAGTAATAATAATAATGGGACTGGAGCTAGGTTGAGTGAGGCTGAAAGCTGAGATTGAAGAAGAAAAAATGACTTGGAAAAGTAGGAGTAAGTCGCAGCTAGGAGGAAGTTGAATGATGGTAAAAGAGTTATGCGTGGGTGGTGGGTGGTGGGAGTCGGAATGAGATGAAAAGTGTGGATAGATAGACGATGACGGCGAACAAGAAGAAGAAGAAAAAGTACGAGACGGAAATACGATTAACGTTGGGTAAGGACAGTGTTTTGCTGAATTGGAATGACGAGGAAGGAATGAAGAAACGGATGTAACGGTAGTTTATGATTGGGATGGAGAAGCGTAAAAAGACGGCACAGAATGTGGCGGTGGCTCGTGTCGTTGTCGTCGAGTGAGATTATGCCATTTGGGATTTTTTGGGGGAGATGAAGGATTTTTTTTGTTAAAAAGTACAAGAAGTATTAGGACAAGAGCCGAGATTTTGGTTTGAAATGCATGAAATATAAAGGGTGGAATGTGTGGTAAAAAAGCAGATGGTGAAGTTTTGGGATTTACGGGATTTGTAGAATCTTTTTTTTCGGGGTGATTGGTTCTGGAAATTAGATGGCGTGTGTTTGAGATGATATAATACACGTGGTGGTGGTGCTGGGTTAATTAGAAGAGGGTGCAGGGAAGTGGCGAAAGAATAAGATTTTTTGGGAAGAAGAGTTAAGGAATATTTGGAGACTTTTGAGGGGAAATGGAGCTTGAAATGAGTTGAATGTTTGCTGAGGAAATTAATTTGTTCGATTTTGCTTGCAGTCCGGTCCTGAGAACGAAATGAGCGAGGGCGAAGACGACGACTCGAGGTCAGATCACTCAAGAGGAGAGCAGAGGATCAAGCCTTCGTTGGACACTGAAATGCTGGCGAGGTTAAAACAGGTGAGTTGGATCAGTAGGCTTTAGTGATTTTGATATGAGGAGATTTTGTGAGGTTCGAAATGGTTTCAGGAGATGCCATTTGGAGGAGATTTTGAGCGTGGATTTCCCTTTCACTTGTTCCCGACGCACATGAATCAGATGATGGCTTCGCAGTTGGCTGCAGCAGCTGCTGCGGTCAAGGACAAGGATAGTTTGCACAGAGTGAGTTTTTAATTGTGGAAATCATTATGTATGTGGTATAAATGTATGGAAAATAATAATGGACAGTTGATGATGTTACGATTACAGGCTGGTTTCCCCGAATACAGCCAAGACAGATCTCCACCACTTCGAGGGTATCCGGAAGAGACGCTGCCTGCTAATCAAACTGCAGCTTCGGATTCTTCGACTTCATCTACTTCGTCTCAGCAAACTTGGAGTTTTGAGGAGCAGTTCAAGCAGGTGAGGTTTTGAGATTTTTGGGGAAATAGCGTTAATGGGGAACGTGTGGACATGGAAGAAGGAAACGTTTTTTAGTTAACCCGGAAGCAGATGATGTCGCGTGTACTTCCAGAAGGGTTAGTTGGAGTCAAAGGTGGACAAGATTCAGATGGTGGGAATAATGGAGAGAGACAGGAGCGGCTTTTGATGTGAGTTGTCACGTGACGGCTCGTGTGTTCAAGTTGGATTGGGGAGAATAAAGAAAGGTTTTGTTTTTGTCATGTGACCACGTGGCCTACACGAAGGGTGGTTTTTTAATAAGCGTGAAGAGAGGGCAGACGGTGAGATGGGAATCTTGTTGAGAGATGTAAGCGTTTTGGGTTGAGAAATGGCTGGAGAAAGTAGATAGATAGGTATATATCACCACGTGTATGGAACGGATTGTTTTTCAGACAGAAGAAGGACGGAAGAATAATAATATGGGAGAAGAAGAAGAAGAAGAAAGAAAAAGAGTTTAGTTTATTAGGGAATGTTTGTTGTTGATGTGAAGTTTATTGGAAGAGTCGGAAGAATACTGATGAGTTTGTAGTGAAGGATGTAAATGGTGTGGAGGAAGGAAATTAAAATTCTCGGGGTTCTTTTGGTAGGAACGAGGATGGAAGTTGGTGGATATGGGTTTTTCTCGGTTCAATTTATCTTGCTGAGTGAGTGACTGTGAGTGTATGAAGGACTACGAGATGAGGGTGTAGATTACGTATATATATTTGGTTGGTCGTGTATAGTTTTCGCAATTCATCAACTTTTCTCTTACGGAATTCCCACAATATATCTTGAGGATCATCAATTTAACTCGAGCGGATCATTTCTTTCTATCACTTTTGTTGGGCACACGGACGGAATGAGATGTGAACAAAAGTTTTTTTTTGGGTGGAGAAGAAAAAGTTGTCGAAGAAGGATAATCATCATTTAAGGTGCTGGAGTTGCAAGTGGACAAGGGTGAGACTGTTTAAGGACATGAGATGGGAGAAGAGGACTGGAGAAGTTGATTATGGTCTAGACGTTTTGCAGACTGGAGAGAAACAATTGATGACTGCTCCAGCAAGTATATTGGGCTAATGTAATGTCCGGTTGTTTGAGTAATAAAGATACAAAACCTTGGGCGCTGGAAGTTGTGTGGCTGAAGCAAAATAAGAAATGAGTTGAGTTTCTCGGAGGTTGATGTTGAAAAAGTACTAGTTTGCTGTTGATGTCGGTGGAGGGCTGTGTTGTAAATTGAATGGCGTTTTTGATATAGAGGTTTTTGGTTGGGAATGAGAGCAGGGTTATATCAGATGGATTGAATGGAGAGGAGGAAATGGGAAATTTAATGCAGGAGCTAGTGCGTGACCTAGGAACATTTTAGTTTGGAGAAAAATAGAATTACATGGAGCTTTGCTATTTTTCAACGCTATGTGTACTTGTAGGATATTGCTTGTGAGGTGAGGTGTTTTTGAAGTGGTCACAGGTTGAGAGAATCCGTAGGGGAGGGGCGAAGGCTTTTATGATTTTGAAGCTGGAGGTGGGCGGAGAAAGCTGGAGCGAAGTTGCATTTGAGGGAAAGTTTTTGAGCTTGGGTTCTGAGGAATATGAAGAATCTATGAGTTTTTGCTGAGATTGGAATTTGTTATCGGGTGGGTTCAGGAGCCAATATTGCTGATGATTAAGTTGCAAATTGGGGAATTGAGAGACGGGAAATGAAGAGTGATAAGAGGGAAGGATGGAATTTGTGAAATGAGTAATGCTGTTGAAATGCATAAAATAAATGAAAGGATAGAAACATTGTGAATTATATATACAAGTTGGAATGGGACAGATAAGAGAAGGAATGAAGAAGCACAGTGTATAGACTAGAGATATAGATGAGGACAATGTTAAATTATAGAGCCGACGGCGTGTTCTCTGTGGCTGATGCCATTAATCATTTGAGGTTATCACATGTATTTGGCCCTGGCAATAACGTATGTACTAGGAAGGAGGGAAGATAAGGTTTGATGATCGAGTTAATCGGTTGGATAACATGTTGTTTAGTGGTTGTGTGTGTGTAATTGATATGTCATCGTTGTTGTCGGCAAAGTTACTGACAGTCAAGAAGAGTGAATTGGCGCTTGTTCTGGTTTGGTGTCAAGTAAAAGTCGTGTAGTATTAAATGATATGAGCTTATGGTTTATTATTGGGGGAAGGGCGTGTGGATATTATGTGAAGGATGATGATGAGGATATGGAACGTGTTAATTTTATAACATGATGATGCAAAAGAAGTTTGAGTGTGTAGAGAGAGATTATGATTCGGTAATTGAGTGAGACTATGTTTAGGCATGTGAAATATATGGATGGATGTGTTATTATTGTGTCTGTTGTGTGGTTGTGTTGTACTTGTTGGTTTTGGAGGGCGAAACAAATTATGAGATATTAATTTGGTCTAGTCAAGAAGGGATGTAATTGGGAATTATATACAGATATTTTTGACTTTTAACTAGTGTGAAGTGAGAGAGGCACGTTTTGAATTCGGGCGAGTTTTGTACATGATAAGGGGGCATAAATGTGATTGAAGTTGTGAGAGCATGTAGTTTTGAAGCCTGAGAGATATAAAAGGAACGTTTTGTTTCAGCTGATTTTACAGTGGATGGAAGAATAGGGAGATTTAATAGGGCTGATTTTTTTGATTTGACAGGATCAGTTAATAGATGTGAAATGGATGGCTGGAATTTTGTTTGAGGAAGAAGGCGTTATAGGGCTGGAATGATTGAGGAGGAGAAGAGATATTTGAAAAGAGGCGTGAAATGGAGACGGAGGACGAGGACGAGATGAATGATTAATCAGTGTCGTCGTTTTCATGTGAATTTGTTGTGTACTTTGCGCGTAAGTTAAGTAAAAGTAAATGGAAGATACACATGTATTGCTGCTGTTGGCTGTTGCTGGATCAAATTTCGGGTTCGAGGGGGGGGAGAACGATTGAATGTTATGTTGTTGGTATGGACTTGTTTAGTTTCGGTGTTGGTGAAATTGATTGAGATGTAAAATTTTTGGGCGCAGCGTGGGAGCGACACGGATGGTGTGGGTCATTGGGGGCAGTTTTATGTTGTTTGAAATTGATTCACATTTGATTTGGCAGAGTAAGCGAGCTGAGGCTGCTGTATATAGGTTTACGGTACGGTGTAATTTGTTTGCTTTGATGATGATGTGGGGGAGGACTTGGAAGAGAGAAAGATGTAGTTTGGTTGCTGTTGGAGACGGGAATAAATGTGATGGTAGTGGTGGTGAATCTGTTGTTAGTAAATGAGGATTTAATTAAAAGTCTAAATAGCCAGTACTGTGTGGTGGGGAGTAGGAAGATGAAGGTGATTGATGAAAATTAAGGCTGGATATAATGGCAGAGTGTGGAGGTTCCAGGAGATGTTTTGGCCTCTCTGCTGGATATCATTAAGGTTGATGGTTTTACATGGATGGAAGCTACAGCGGTGATTGAATGAGTGAGTGTGGTGAAAGTATATATACTGAAGCTGTGTTGTATATATAGGGAAGAGGACAATTTTGGAAGCTGGTGTTGGTTCATAGAGAGACGCTGGGAGATTTTACAGCGTCTGCAGGAGGCGCTTGATGACATGATGATCTTTGATCTGGTGGTGAGGATGTGAAAAAAGTGATAAAAGTAAATTGAAGATGGCAAATGAAGAGGGATGGATGGATTGTGAGGGGAGGGAGGGGAAGACGTGTGGGAAATGTGGCAAACAAGATGAGGATTCAGAGGATGATGATGAAATGATGAGTTTATAATCATTTGAAATACGGTTGAGGATGAGGGGAGGCGGAGATTTGATAAGTGTGTAGATCGGCGGCGTGTCGGCTGTTGTGTTGGGTGGGGAAAAGTTATGAAAGAGATATGACTTGATATGGTTGTGGATTTTTGGCTTGGTGATATAGCTTTTTGTGGCTGTTGTGTGTAGGCGGTAAGGATTGTGTTGGAGAAGAATAGGAGTTGATGTGTACGTAATACGTAATAGGGCGACAGGGGTGGCCTTTTGTGGTAGAAGATGGGATTACGACATGTATTAAATGGGCACGTTTACTTATGGACAAAAGGTTTTGACTTTTGATGGGGACGATTGAGGAGAGTAAATATGGATGTGATTTGTGTCCGAAGTGAATTGTTGATATGAAAAAATTAGCCGTGTGTGTGTGATCTGTGGGATGGGATACAGAGCGAGAGAGAGAGCCGAATTTAATAGTAAGTTGTATGAAGATATTCAGTTTGTAATGCTTGATTTATGTGTGGGGTTATGTCGTTAATCGACAGTTATGATGAGGGCTGCTGTTGTTGTATGATTGACCTGCGAAAAATGGCACCGAATCATAATAAGTAAGTATTGTGTTTATATAAACTAAAGGTGAATTTATGTGTGGACCGAGAAGGTGTTGGTTGACAGAGTGATTGACTTTTGAGCGATGCTTTTTTGCTTGAGGGCGTTTCAAAAGTTTGATGGGAGAGAGCGAGAGAGAGAGATACAGTTAATACAATTGTAGACGTTTGTTGCGAATGTGTGTATATATTTGCTCAAATAGGAAATGGAAGGGTTAAAAATTGCTGTAGGTGCTGTTGGTTAGTATTGGTACGTACATGTGTAAATTGAACTCTTGATTCTGTTCAGTGACAGGGACACGAATGTTAAAGGAGTAAATGAGGAAATGATGAATGTATTTGAAGGATATGTCTATTGACGAAAGGATGTAGGATGCGGTTGATGGATTCTGAAACTGTGATTGATAATTGTTGGTGATTTGTAATTATGAGCAATTTCATGAAATATTCATGCACCATGTACTGTGTAGACACGAGAGATTTAAGGGAGGTGGGGAAGTTGGAATAGTATGATTTGGAATAATTTGCCGGGAATATAAAAGCCATGTGTATATGTGTGTGTGTGTTTAACGGGGTTTTGGAAGTTTTACAAAATGGCAATATGAGCATTCATGACGTCAAGCGAATGATGATGAGGGCGAGGGAGAATAAAGACGGGGTCTGTGGTTGGATACGGGAGTGCTGGGAATGTATAATAATTATTGTATTTAGGTGGATATGTGTTATTAAAATGGAAAAGTAGTTTTAGTACACGGCCATTTGGTCTTTGAGAAGAACATTAAACGGTAAAAATTATAATTACTTTTGTTGGAGAAGGGAGAAGATGGAGAGAGACACAATGTTGAATGTGTGTGTAATAATAATATCATATGTCTGTGTGTGTATTGATGGGAAGCAATATTTTTAGTTGGATAGTGCTTTGCTATTTGCTGGAGGGAAGGTTGGCTTGGTTGGGTGAAAGAAATGTATAAGATTTGTACCTGTTGGATTGAAATGAAGGCAGAAAGTTGAAGATGTTTTAAGACTGTTCAGAGAGAGAGAGAGCAATAATAATGATAAGTAGAGGTGGGATGTGTCATTATTTTTAATGTGGACGACTTTGGTGGAGATATTATAATGATGGTTGGCTGGGTTTAATGTATGTGTAGGTCTATAAGAAGGATAATATATAATATATTGAGATTATTGCAGGAGGGAGACTAGGGAAATGTAGGTTGGCGTTGAACTAGATGAATATAAGAGTTGAAAAAATTGTAGCAATGAGATTATGCTGTTGGAAATTGAGAAGAAGGTTGAATACGTGATTCTGATGATGATACGTCAGCCAGGTGTGTAGCGTGGGGGATAAAATGAGAAGACTATTATTATTGTGAAGGAATGAATGTGCGAATTTATAATTGTGGAAAGTCTATGACATGATGTAGGATCGTGAGAACGTTATAGGCTTTTGCGGTGATAAAGCTTAGGTTGAGGAGTATGGGAAACTGTAAGTTTTTGAGGTAATTAAAAGGCAAGTTTTGTGGGATGATGATGATAGTGAAGAAGAAGGAATTAATATGCGGAGTTGGCGGCGAGCTTTGTTTTTAATACTGGGATGGCATACGGAAGAGACGGCTGTCGGTGGTTTATGAGGATTGCAATAAAAAGACTGGTTTTAGATACTACGGTCTATGAGCGGGCGGGCTGTGACAGACTGTGAGGATGAAGAGAAGAGATTCGTGATGGAAGGGAATGATGATCATAATAATAAAATAAAAATAATATCTCACATAATAAGACGACATGAGAGAAAGAGAAGTAGAAAGAAGTTGTGGCGGAAGAAGAAGAAACTGACTGAGAATTAAAATTCAAGGTACTAGAATATGGATATAAAAGTGTTTTTCTCAAGTCTGAAGACTCAAAGTTGGAGGTTTAATAGTACAGAGAGGATATTATAATATTATTATTATGATTCGTGTGTGCCGACTGTTTGTAGTAATGACAAAGGATGAGGTGATGTATAAAGGAGTATTGGATGACGGCGCTTTGAATTCGTGCTGGGTGTGTATTAAGTTGATAGTTTCGTGGAATCAAGTTTGTCATAAAAATGTAGTGTTTCACAACAGGATCTATAAAAAGTAGGAAATTTTGGATGGCTATTATGAGAGGGACGGGATTTCCCGGGGCTTTAATAGACAGGCGTGTAGAGGGTGTAAGTTTTTGTTGGAGGGGGAATCGTGGATTGCTCTATATACATTGATGTGGAGTGGGTTCAGCCCTGCGGTTTTATTAAAGGTCCTATATAATGTAATGCTGGGAGGGTTGGATCGAAAGCGGGCGTGGAGAAAAGGTATCAAGGCCTGCCCATTGCTGGTGAGTCGATGGAGAGAGTTGGCGAAAAGTTGATCGAGATCTAAAAGTGGAAATTGGGACTATAAATCATCATGAGAGTTGTGGACATGTTGCATGTGAATAGGGCATTGGTCATTGAGTTTGGCGGTGGCGGTTGTGTGTGAAAAGTAAAAGATTGGTCTGGATTATTATTAGGGATAGAAAATGATTGCGAAAGTATTTGGAGAGAAGGGAGATGATTGATATGAGGTAGATTTATAGGTGAGCGGGACGAGAATAAATAGCAGAAACTCAGGTGCGAGCAATTAAGAGTTGGAGGAAGTCATTTGAGTAAAATTTGTAATTATAGGAAATGAAGCCGGGATAAAGGGAGCAGGCTATAATAAAGTTGTTGGGTTGAGAAGGTGGTGGGGATTGTTGCGATTTTTGAATGTTTTATTACAGGGGGAGAGTTATGAGAGGGAGACGGCAATTAGGGATTATAATAAAACGTGAGTGTATGGAACAGAGCTGGGGAAATGTTTGGATAATTGCGTGTTAAGCATTGAAGGTATTGGATTTGGGGGGTTGGCAAAAATAGTCATTAAATGTGAATTCGCCAACAATAAAGTCGGTTTATTATACGACGGGCGGTTGGAGGGCTTTGAGAGTTTTTGAGTTTGTAGAGGATTGAGGCGGTAGAAAAAATGTAGGTAACGGAACTTTTTATGGTTTGAAGGGGATAAGGTTTGCAAAAAAATGTCGGCGGCTGTGCAAGGTTGTCTAGTTGGTATAGTCTGTCTGTAAAGCAGGTAATTGTTGGATGGATAGGTTTGGAAAAGTTTTATAGACGACGATGGCAGGCAGGTAAATGGAGAAATCTGGAGAAGAAGAAAAGAGTGACCATGAATCTGGACGTAAGATTTATAATCAAGGGAAGGATATAATATAGATTCGGCTTTTTTAGAAGAGCATTTTGGTTGTTCTTCTGAGAATCAGGACGATATTGTAGTTTAGAAAATAGATTAAAAATCAGGTGAGGTCAGGTGTAATGTGTGCGGTGGTGGTTTGAAGTTATGACGAGCCAAGGGTTTATATAGATGGAGGTGAAAGTCATAAATTTGGTCGCGAAATAAAGAAGTGGGAACGCCTCCTTTTTCTAATGGTCGCGCAAGTTGATGAAAAAGGAAGGAAAAAGAAAGGGTCGTAGAGTCGGTGGGTCAGTTTGTTGTGTGTGTGATGAAGTTGATGGTGTAATATCAAAAAGGTTTTGGTCATAAACAATTGAAGACTTTTTAGGTTGGTTGAGGAGCGAGGAGGTACTTGAGGGAAATGTGTTTGGAGATTTTTTGGACTGACGAGTGAAAGGACAGTAAAAGGTTTTAATTGGTATTGCGTCATTGTTGTTGATGGAATTGATTTCTGGAATCGAATAAATGGCGGTTATGTGGTGGTGTGGAGATTGAAGATCCTTTTGTGGTAACGAAATGAAAAGGTTGGTGATGATAGAAAGGCGGGGAGAAGAAGATATTGTTATGATTTTTTCACCATTGCCATTTATTGCAGTTGGTGGTGGCAACTTGTCCTACAATACGTACAACGAAGATGTAGAATAGATATTGGCCGGATTGGTTAATTGGAATTTTTGGAGAAGGAGCAAGTTTGTTGTGTGGCTATCAAAGATTATTGATCAGGTGAAGACGTGGACTGGGAGTGGTTTTTGGCCATGTAAAGAAGTTGGACTTGCTGCGGTATTCGGAAGTATGGTGTGTGTGGGATTGCATTAATTTGTTGGATTTATGTGTACGATAAAAAGGGAAGATTATTATTGAAGAGGAGATGGAATGAGCCCGCCGCAAGGGAAAGAAGACAAGGCCTATTGAAAATACTTGAGAGGGTTATTGAAAGCCACTTGTTTCTGTGGACCAAAGAACAAGTAGTTTGATATTGTTGGATGAAATGGCGTTTGTTGTTTGTTATATGAGTGTGTCGGCATGATGCTTTTGTAATAAGTATATGAGATGATTTTTATTGGTAAACATTAGTTTGGATGGGCGGTGTAGAATTTATTGATATGATTTTGTGCCGTTGGTTTAATTGGTCTTGTGTGTAGGTTTACTAAGGTTTCATGTGGGATTATATATGGCGGGACAGGTGAGTGAGTGAGCGAGTGGTGAGGATGATTTGCTGTAATGGCGGACGGACGGACGTGATTCATTTGATTCGAAGAGTGTATCAAGGAAGGATCGAGAAGAGAAATACACGATGGGATAGTCAAACATTGATTTTGCGGGAAGGTATTTTTTGGTGGAGCGGATTTTTGTGTTGTGTACTCAAGTTTGTGTGTGTATTAATGTTTAATGACAAGGATGATGATATTGTTTAATTAATGAAATGATGTGAGATTTTTCATTGTTTGCATTACTACGACTGTGAGAGGAAGACGGAATTGTGGTCGTGAACTGTTTCTGTTGGTGATGGGGCACCTGTGTAAGATTTGATGAAATGTTTGATGATGACAGTTGGGTGAGGACGAGAGAAGATATGTTGAATTTTTATATCTGTTTGCATTGGATTTGTTGGAGGGATGGAAATGATGAAGGTATGAATATAAGACGAGAAGTTTTTTATTGTTTGAACATGTCTAATTGCATTGCAATTATTGCAAGAGTATATATGTGGATGGGAGGAATGAAGAAGGATTAAGGTTTAATTTTTGTTCATTAATTTTGTATATTTGGATGGTACATAAAAATTTATTGGGATGAAGGCCAGGAGGCTGTGGTGGTAGTAATATTTTTATTGTGCAAGTTTAATGTGGAGAGAGAAGAGCATTAATGTTGTACGCACATAAACTTTGTATGAGAGAGAATGTTGGGAATGATTAGCGAGAGCAAATTAAAAATTATGGCCGAAGAGGATATTATTAAGGATGAGGCGTATGGATGGTGGTATAGAACGTTAATGGGATTTGGCTTGGAAGAAATGTTGTTGGGGATGATGATGATGAACGGAAGGTGTTGGGATTAATTAAAAAGGATTTAATGATTGTATGTGTGAAGATGGAATATGTAATTGCGAGCGAGGTTGACTTGAGAAGAAGGACGTAAATGAGGAGAGGGATCGTATAATGTTGGTTGCTTGTGTGTCTTGAGGGGAAATTTTGAGATTTTTGTAGGAAGAAGAAGGAGAGAAGAATTGATGGTGTAAATGGTGTGTATTGTTGGGATATTTAAAGTGACAAAGACTGATTGTTTTGATATCCACCCAGTCTGTGCACGCGATTAGGATTTTATGAGGACGTCATTTTTATAATGGTGGTGGTTGATTTGATAGAGTTGGAAAAATTAAGGGTTTTGATGTATGAGGAGGCAGAGATGTAGCGGGTATGGAGCTAATGATGCGTGGAGAGATGTTAACAAGGTGGTTGTCACCTGTGAGTAATTTGTCGTATTTTTCATGATCAAAACAGGTGGGGTGTTTTGTTGCGAATTTTGGTTCGAGGAGAAATGGCGCAGAATTGGGAAAAGAAGACGAAAAAGGTTGGAGAAGAACTCGGAGATTCAGGTTGTTAACAGGAGCTGAAATTAATTGCATTTTGGTAATCGTTTTGCGATCAAAAGAGCCGGGAGGATTTATGGGTTGAATCTGACGGTTTATTAAAAGGGTTAAGTAGGTTGTGTGGTGTTTGTGGTAGTTGGAAGATTTGAAGGCGGTTAATTTCGTGAGAGGTGTGTGTGGCTTTTGAATTTAATAATAATGATTTTCGTGATAATGGTTTTGATGTGTGTAAAAGTTTTAATGTTGGTCATACTTACGTGGTGGATATTCGGTGAGTTTTAATTGGGACGTTGGATATTTGATGATGGGTGTAATGGAGTGTAATTGTTGGATAAGAATGAGACGATGTGTTTTTGAAGTATTTATGAGCGGGTGGAGTAGGTATATGGACGTGAAGTTTAAGGAGAGCGGGTGCTGCTGATATCGGTTTTAAAGATGCTGTTCGTTTTGTAACAAGACAGACAGAAGCTGTTGGTGAAAATGGGAGTGGTTGGATGCTGTTTTGAACTTGAAAAGTGCAGAAGACAGCAAGAAGAGGAAGTTTTGTAAGTTTCATTTAAATGGAAATAATGATGATAAAATGATAATTGGATGCGGTTGATGACGGGATGAAAAGAATGATCGTGTGTGTTGGATTGGATGGGCGACAATAGGCGGATGGTGGATGATGTACGAGTTGCAAGATTGGGAAACAGTTTGGTGGCTGGCAAGGTTGGTGGTTTCAAGAGTTTGATACGAAGTTTGATGGTGGATTGAACAGGTGAATAGAAGAAGAGACTAAATGTGAGCTGGTTTAATGTGCGTGTAAAGTGTTAATAGTCAGTGGGGATTGGGATTTTTGGAGGGCGATTAATCACGGATTGGTTGGATAATCAGGAGGAGTGTGTAGGGAATTTCGATGATGATGGAATGGATGAATGGGCTGTAGCATGATAAGAAGGCATTAATGAAAAACGAGGAGTCGAACAGGCTTTGGAAAGGTGGTAATGACGGCGACTGTTTTTTAATGAAACACTCTTTGAAGAAGTTTGATAGTTGCACTGACTGGGTAACAAGGAAGACATGCGTTATTGCGAATTTTGCGGGGAAAAGTGATGAGATTTGGAGATGGTGTTGGCCGCTCGTGCCGATTTTTCCGAGAAGGAGATGATTGGGACTGATGGCTGACGATTATAATTGGATGTTTGATTGATTGTGTTGGATGGGGAATGAAACCGTTTGAAAAAGCGGAGGAAAAAGTGATGTAATTGTGTGTAAGGTGTACGTAGGTACAGGAACGTGGTGTGATTATGGGCAGCACACGAATCTCATTAGATGTTTCGCTATAAGGAATGTTTTTGTGAAATTATGATTTTTGAAGCGGAAGAAGTATTTGAGAAGGAGAGCAGAAGGCGGGGATTTTGCTGATGTTGGTCTGCTGAAGCGATGATTATTCATTGTGGTGACTTGATATAGCGATATATGTATTGAGGAGAAAATCTTTTGAAGTATTGGATCAGGACGGTAGAGCTGATGGAAGTCAGAGTTGGTGAATAATAAAGTAAAATTGTGATTGGTGTTGTATTTTGAAGATTTATGAAGAAGACGTGGTTGGTGGATTGGAAATTGGAAATGTTATTTTATTGTTGCAGAAGGATGGAAAGATTGATTCATAGTTGGTGCTCAAGGTACGGTTGGTTTGTGAGAAGGATTAATTATACGACTGTGAATGAGGAACGAGATAGGTATGAGTATCATATTGAAGGGAAAAAGAATGTGTAGTTTGTAGTTGGCGTGCTTGGATTTGAAAAATCATTATGATTATTGCACTGGTTTGAAAAATTAACGGCTGGCAGAGAATTATGATTCGATGTTGTGTAATGGAGGATATTATTTTGTATTGCGGTAAAAAGTTGGTATTATTGATTATCATTTGGAGACGAGGAATGGATTTCTTGAGGGCAATCTCGGGAATGTAAAAGTTGAAAAAGTGCATTCAAGTGTTGTATTGTATGTAATGGACAGAGCTTTGGTTGTGATAATGGCTTGTAATGAAGAATTTAATTGGACGAAGATGCAAAAGTATGAGGAACATGGCTATTATTTTTGAGAAGGAACTGAGGTGAGCTTGAGCGAGTATGTGAATCGATTAGCATTTCCAATGCATATAAAAACTATAAATCTCATAATGATTATTGGAGGAAATGCGTAGGACTGTTATTGGGCTGTAGTTATTTTTTGATAACTCATTAATCTCTGTTGGGGTCGATTTTTTGCGGCTGACACTTTTAAAATTACATGGAAAAGGGTTATGATGATGATGATCGTAAGTGAGAATGAGATCTCGTTAAAGGGCTCGTGATGATGATGATCAAAAGGTGATATCACATGTACATAAATACATACAGGTCACAAACATTGTTGTAAATGAGATTGTTTGGAAAGGCTCCGAATGGTGTTTCGATTCGGAGTGAACAAAATGCGGTGACGTGAGGTCTGAAGCATAGAAGAAGGGCTTTGAAAAGCCGATTGTTTTATGAATGGAAGGGCGCGGGAAATGTGTTTTTGAGAGGATGATTTGTTGGACGGATTTATTTATCGAGTCCGGTTTTGGTGGACGGCGGTTGAAGTCGTCGAAGAATTCATCGGTTTGCTCGGGTCGGGTTGTATATAGCCAAAGGGTAAAGTTTGAAGTTGGAACTGAGAGCGTTTGCTTGTGGTGATGATACGGAGTTGGTTGCTGGGCGTTTGTATTTTGAAACATATTAATTGCTTGTGTTTGGATGATAATTTGATGTAGGAAGTAAGGAATGTTGGGGGATTTATTGATGCCGTGATAATTTGAGTTAGCCGTGGCCAAAGCAGCGGCGGCAAAGGCTCTTGTTGCACATGATTAAGCTTTGAGCAGGATAACAAGATTTGGAATTTGGCCATATGTAATATGTATCGTTGTGTTTTGTATGAGGCTGCTGAATTGTATATAGATTGGATTGAAATGTCTCGGCTGGTAGCTGGTGGTGATGTTGGGGAAATGTTGATGATATCTGTTGATAAGGTTGAACATTTGGTTCGATATATGTGACTGGGATGTTGTTGTTGTTGTTAGAAGGTATGGCTGTGTGAGTGGGGTAAATTATAAATAGGAGTAAACAAGGGTAAATGCGGGAATAAAAGTTGTTGAATTAGCGGGCTTGTCAGAGAATAATTACTTGGTTTGGTTTGACAAATGTGCTGAAGGAGGAATGATAAGAAGGGCGCGCTAGAGAGCCGATGCAATTAAAATAGTTTGAAGGAGATTTGGCAAGAAGAAGCTGCTGTTTTGGCTTTTTGGCTAGTGATGATTCGGATGAGCAAAAGGAGGAGATTTGGGATTATCAGGCGTGTGATCGGGTTGAGTGGATTGAATTTATTAAGTTGGGTGTGTGGGCGATGTTTATATTGCTGCAGGGCAGGAGAGGTTGATTTTGGAGAAGGTTAAGTAAATTTAACGGCAGCAAGAGAAGCCAAGAAGGAGCTGGGAATTATTTTATAAAGGCAGGGAAAAAGCTTGAGGGAGAAAGTTGATGGGTTAACGATTGTGTTTTAATCCGACTGAAGCTTTGATAAAGTTCGAATCGAAAGATTGTTTGTGGAAGGTATTACACATGTATTAATGGTGTTTTATTTTTTTGTTGCAGCTATATGAACTGAGCGACGAGCCGAAGAGGAAAGAGTTTTTGGATGAGTTGTTTTCCTTCATGCAGAAAAGAGGTAAGATGAAATGATTTTGATTATGTTTTGTATATGTTGAAAGCCTTAAAAATTGAAACATGTCTTATATCTGTGGATTTGATGGATAAATGGAGGATTGGCGCCATTATAACAAGACGGTTTGGGCAGTTTGGCAAAAGGCCGGAGGGGAAATTAAGCTGAAAATGTGACTGAAGATGCTGAAGTTAAAGAAGAGGAAGAAGAAGAAGAGTAATTAACACAGGTGGCAGGGAGAAGCGAGACTGAAAAAGCCTGGAGGTTTGTGGTTAACTAGGAGAGCGAGGGAGGTTGTCAAGATTGATTAATTGAAAAGTTTAACGGGTAGAAATGTGCGTTGCAGAATTCGAGACAACAAAGATTTGCAGTAGCAGTATTCAGGAGGAGTGATTTCGAGATTGCGTTTGTTATTACGGTTGTGCTAATAAAAATGATGGTTGGAGGCTGAAAGTGTTATGACCGCTGGTTGGATGAAGGAGAGATTTGGAGGTGAATTTATACAGTTATGATCCCGGTGGCGTTATTAATGAACAAGAAGAAAGGGAAGATTCTAATGGCTTTAAAGTAAAATATATATAGCACATTTATGCAAGTTGCTTGAGAGCATGGTAGTAGCCTTGAAGGGACGGTTAAAATACGAAATTTAATTCTGTGATTAAATGGTCAGTGTAAATTTTTGAGATTGAAGTTGAGTCGAAGTTGAAAAAGCCGCAATTTAATTTTGGCCTTGGTGGTGTCCATCTGGTTGAGCTAGAAGGAAGCTGATAATGATGGATTTAAAATTGTACACGGCATTAAATGTAGGGAAATGAGAGTATGTATATGTTGAAACCGCTACCTGCTGAACCTAACATGAGTTTACAAAAGTTGTATATGAGGTTTGAAATGATGAAATGCAAGGTTATTGGGATAATGTTGGACGTAAACTGTTGTTTTTGTCCTTGAAGATGTATTTGTGGATTTGAAGGCAGTAAAGGGTTGGAGCAAGTAAATGGGGAATAACATTGAAAATAAATATACACGATTAGAGACAGCGGCTGAGAGAGTTGATGTGAAATTGATGTTGAGAGATATTATCATGATTATCTGTTGTCATGATATGTAACCTTGGGATTCCAATGGGAGTGGACAAAGGAAGTCAAGTTAAGTTTGTAGTCGTGACAGTGTGACAGCGGTCAGTCTAATGTGGTTTGCATGCAGTGTCATAATTATGTATCGGTTATGAGGAATACACAGGGGAAACTTGAGCGTGGTTTGTTACATAATATATATAGTGAGAAAAATGGGCATTGATATAATATAAATGGGCTGCATTGCGTCCAAAAGAGTTTGGAAAGAGATTTTGGGAAAGGGGTGGTATCAGAAGGGTGTTTCCGGATCAAGGAAGATGGGGGAGAATTTGATGTTGATGATGAGGCAAGGATTTTTTGATAGACTATAAAAGGAAGGAATGTTGAGAGGGGGCCAGAGAACGGGATCATGATGATTGGATGATGATATAAAAAGTGGGTTGGCTATTATTTGAGTGGCCGAGATCCCAAGTATAAGGCGCATGATTCTTGTTGAAAGCTGTAGTTGTTGTTGGCGGGGGATAATAGTTGATACGTGAGCCTATCATTATCTCGGGTGATAAGAAGATGTAATCGAGGCTAGAACGTGATGGAAAGAAGAGGCTATATAGGAGAGTTTGGAAAAATGGGGAAAGACTACGGCGGATGGGAAGAATTTAATGAGGGACAGGTTGGTTGTTGGGCTCATGTTGGGATATAAAAGATGATGAGTTGGCAAAAGGTATATACACTTGGAAGTAGAGAAGAAGATTCAAGATTGGATGAGATGATGATAAATGGGTGGATGATGTGTTGGCCATAGTTGGTAAAAAAATTGGATTGATGAACAAGAAAGGATAAAGGAGCTGATCGAGGTGGCATCAGGTGTATCGATGAAAAGTAATGTGCGCTTCTATGTGTGATTCTTGTTTGAAAAGAACTAGATGATTATAACAGGGGAAACAGGTTGTATTATGAGTGTGTATAAAGGTATTTTTGGGATGGATCCGTTTTTACCTGGATGAGGGACATGTAAAAAGAAGGGCAAATAATACAGGTGGCACGTGCCGGAAGAAGGGAGACAGGAGACCCTTGATTGACAAAGGATTTTTCTTTTGAAAAGTGTTCAGCCACGTGGTTATGAGGGTAAGGTGAAATGCTGATTTGAGGATAGGACACGGGTTTCGTGGAGCTGTTTTAGGGCATGCGAATTTTGGCAATGTTGTTGTGGATTTTTGGGCGGATGAATAAGTTTTGTTTTGAGAAGGTCTGGAAGGACATGGACGAAAGTATAGAGGAGCTTGAGCTATAGACTTTTTTTATGAGTGTTTGTAAGTTGCATTTAGGTTATTTTTGGAGTTTGAACAACAAGATCCAGATTATAAGTAGGAATGAAGAGAAGAAGAGGATGCGTTTGGTTGTTGGAAGTGATTTGATGGAAGTTGGCATGTGTTTTGGATGGTAAGAAGGGTGCAGAAGTGAAGGAAGGAAGGAATGGTATTTATTCATGGACATTAACTTGGTATCATGCGATACAAGTACATTAGCAGAAGAAGGAACATTTTTCAAGAGAGTAAGAGGAGAGCATGGAAGTGAATTCTCTGTTAATGTGAGGGTAGGTTATGCATGTGTGTAAATACATGTGAAAAAAGGGATAGGGGGATGTTTTTGTTTTTGATGAGTTTAGAAACTGTGTTATATGAGATGGCGAAGAAGCGACTGACTGACTGAGATCAATGATGGGTTTGGGGTAGGCTCTAAAGTAGTTGAAGTAAAGCGATAATGTTTGGAGCTATTTTCGGAATTGTATTTTGAATTGTAGAGTTTGTATATTATAGTTTTGTAGAGAAAAGTGTGTTTTCATTTAGCCTAGGTTGGAAGACAAAATTGTATTTTTTGTCTTTTTTTCGGTGGGCTGCTGGAGGAATTGGGTGACTGAAAAAGAGATTAATATAAAAGGGAAGGAAGTTGGTAGAGACAGAGGATGAGCAGCTGGTAATATAAGTATATGGATTTTGGGTTGTTTTTTTGGTAGTATAAATGTGAAATGGGGGAAATTATTATAGCTGTGTGTGTGTGTGTCTGAGAAGACGAAAAAGTGACTTTTTAATGTCGTTTCTCTGAAAATAGCAAAAGCGATGGAAGAAGAATCTTTGGGGATTAAATGGACATGTGGCGGTATAGAAGTGATGTAAAAGTTAATGGTACTTTTCTTGTTGTATGGCTGCATCTGGTGGTGGATTGTAGTAGGAAAAGGATGATGTCAAAGGGAGAATAATTAATAGCTGGAGGAATGTATCGAGAAGGAATTATAAAGTGTATGTTTACATTGGACGGTAATTGCGAAGGAAATCGGAAGGAAGGAGACGACTAGACGCACATGTGTTGGGAGTTGGGATTGTAGAACCGATGGCCGCCGCCGTCGCCGATGTAATGTAATGTGGGTGTCATTGAGGATAGAAGAAGTAGAAGAAGAAGTTGGAATTTAAAAGTAGAAAAAAGAGGATGATCGGATGGAAAGAAAGAAGGGGGGAGAGCAGGGAAGGGGAATAAATGTATTGATTTTAGATGGAATTTAAATTTAGACTTGGAAGGGTAAATGGATGAATGATTATGTTGGAAGAAGGACGACTTTGATGCTCCTGCTCGTCGGGATGTCGATGTGGAAGAGCATATTGCCCAAATAATGATTTCCGGTCCAAGAAGCTTGTGGAAGGTTGAAATGCATGGGAGGAAGCTGGAGTGAAAAATATTGAAGGCTGCATTGAACAAGGATTGAATGTGGATTTGGTGATGATGATGATGTTGTCTTTGTCCATTTGAAGACTGGACAGATTGTAATTGTATCCAGATAGATGAGGCGGGGGCGGGCGGGCATCGGTGGCGGAAGAAGATATCTTTGGCCATTAAAAGGGACCATTGGAAGTCGGACGAGTCAGATGGTTTGGACGTGTAAATTGATGGACTGGATTTTGGGTTTGAAAAATAAGTAATGTGTGGGAACGGGCAGGAGCTTCTGGACTAACTGGACATTTGGAGTAACCACCACATGGTGCTGAAGGAGAATGTAGGATATTGATGGGGATTTATTGGCTTTTTAGGTTAGAGACTATGGCCGCTAGATTTTAGGAAATTTTTGGATGATCGGTGAGTGGTCAAGGGAAGTCTGTCTGTGGGGGATTATGCAAGATTTTGTCGTTGGATTTGGAGACTTGAAGATCAAGAGTCAAGAAGAGAGGATGTTTTTGAAAGCGGGTGATGAAATCTGAGGAGAGTTTGAAGAAATTAAAGCTGGAACGGCTGTTGAGGACACTCCTATTTTTGTTGGATACGATGAGAATTCCGGGAATTTAGCGTCATATAAATGAGATAGCGTTGGTCTTGGGCAAGGGGCATTTTGTAAATATATAAAAGGACGAAATACGGTATTGATGAGAGAGGACGGATGGACATTAAAAGTGGTGTGGAATGGTGTAATGGCTTGAGCATGTGGAGGAGAAGGAATTGAAGACGGTACGGATTAGGATTGAAATTTTTCAAACTGTGAGACAGTTTTACAAGGGTTCAGTCAAAGTCCAAAGTGTACAGTTTTATTACAGCTGCTGCTGCTCTTGGAAGTGTTGGAAGTGCTGAAGAGGACAAAGAATCGATTGTTTCATATTGGTTCCATGTGGGAGTTGAAGTACTACTGCTGCTGCTGCGGGAGATGTATTATGAAGGTCAACTGCGATTAACTACGGACATTAAATGTAGAACGGATCGGATTTCGTCCGGCCGGGGACTTGGTTTGAACCAAGACAGGGCTATAATATATATCTAGGACAAGTGAGTTGAACATGTGGAATTTTATTACTTGGAGACTTGGAATTGAGTGGGAATCGGAGGTAGTTTGAAGAGTATAATTACAAGAGGATGTAAGGAAGGTTTTGGGGACTTTGGGTTGTATATATGACTTGTGCAAAAAAATAATGATGTCTTTGTTTGCTCAAGGTTTGAAGTGGTATTATTGATAGCTGAAAGGAGAAGAATGAAAAGGGTCGCAATTTATTGGAGAAGTAATTTTAGTACTTCTTGGAAACTTTGATTTTTTGTGGCAGTTTACTTTGATGGCCGATTGAGTGAGTTTTATGGATGATTTCGGTGATGGTTGCGTCATATCTGTGAAGGATGAAGGAGTGACGCTTGAAATTGTTCTAGCTCTTGAGAATTTGGAAGAATGGCAAATTGACAAAGGATTGAAGAAATTTTATTTGGCGGAGGAGGTAAAAGAGAAGACGGAGATTAAGCAATTTTTGAAGGTATTTGCGGCACGGGCGGTGGTAGGAAAGGTGTGGTCAGTGGACAGGAGTGGCCATGAAGAGAGAGAGGACAGTGGAATTATATAATTTTATAGCTGATTTTTAGTGGGAGTATTATTTGAAGAATGGGAATCTGTGGAAAGTATTAAAAGGTTGGATTTGATGGACATGCTTGATGGTCAATGGACGACATGGGCATGACAAAGTGAAGAGGAATTACGTAATTCTGTATTGTATACGACATGTCGTATGAATGGATGAATGAGATGAAGAAGAAATGCTCGTGTAGTGGACATTGTTGGTGGACACAGTAGGAGGGGAATGAATGTAAAAGTCATGTTGGACATGGACGAGGAATGAGGATTTTATAGGTTTCGGTGGTATTTTATTATCGACGTCTTGAAGTCTGCTGACTGACTGAGGACCTTGTGGAGTCATGGAAGAATTGTTGCAAAAAGGTGGTGAAGTTGAGTACGTAGCAATTTAGTTGGTTGCGAGGATGGACTAGTTTTTGTGATGGTTGTTTGTCTTGACGGCGATTTGACGGCGAGTCTGATAAGTGTTTTATAGGATCTCGTCTGAAGAGTGAGCACCGCCCAGGAAGTGGGTGGGGCGTTTTGATGTGATGCGGATTTGATGATGATATCGCATAAAAGTTGATGATGATAATAATATGAGGGATAAGCTGCTGATGTTGATCTTGAACGGTTGGTTGAATTCAAGGTGTATATTTTCGACTATTAAAGTTTGACTGACTTTCTGAGTCGTAGAGTAGAAGAATGGTTAAGGGATGTATGTTCCGGAAATGTTTGATGGTTGTCGGAATTATGATGATTTTGAGTAGTGACTTTGAATGGATGAGGAGAGTGTAGAAGAAGATATATAAATGGTGGATAATTATAGTGATTGCGCAAGTTTAGTTTTTTGATACTAAAAATGGCAATAAAGACGTTGAGAAGGAGACGGGGCCTTGGGAAAGGGGTTTGTGTGATGTGTGGATAAAGTTTTAGGCGGTGTGGTGTATGACGATGATAATAATAATGTATTTGTAGTGATCGTAAAATAAAAGAAGATGGAAAGAGAGAGAGAGTTATAAGTATAAACGAGGATTTATAAAAGTGTAGGAGATGGTCTTTGGGAATTTAAAGAGAGAGGTGAAAAAATTCGACTTTTGAAAAAGTTTTGCCATGTGTCGGTGTGTTGTTGTTGTTGATCTCGTTGTATATTTGTCGAGTTTATGAAAACAAGGTTTGATTTTTGTAGTAGCTGTGTATGTAGATATTACTTGTAAGTTGTTTATGTGATGATGCCGACTGGGTTTTTGGTTGAATGAGTGACTGGAGAGATTGATATTGTAGAAAGAGAGTGTAAACTTTGTATAAAACACAGGATGAGGTAAAAATGAGCGTCTGTTTTTGAGAAGAGTGTATGGCAGTTATAGGGTAATTTGAAGTGAATATTTTTATGTGGAAAAGGGTTAAGTTAAATTGAAAAGACGAAAAGGGATGTGAAGGATACGGTTGGGTTGGGTGGTTGTTTGTTGGCTCTGGTTTGATGGCGGTGTATTTTAATAGTGAGGATGATTATGATTTTGTGTAATAACTTTAAATGTTGGTTTGGTTCTGGTTTTTACGACAAGTGAGCACGCTGATTTTATATCGAAGAGAGAAGGAGACGAAGAAGGTTGAGGTTGGAATGGGTGGATTGAAAATGGGATGATGATGATGATGACGGACTATATGGAATGGCAAAGAAGGGTTTGTAGAAGCTCTTGTTGTGTTGTGTATATATGGAATATGAAGGAAGACTGACTGACTGACAATTTTATTACGTTAAGGAAAGGTGGTTTTTATTGCCAGGAATTTTAAGGTTGGTGATTTTGTAGAGTCTTGTCGGATTATTATTGTAGCTGCAGGATATAAGAAGGAGGGATATAGAGCTCTAGAAGAAGGGCTAATTGAAATTGAAAAAGAAAGGGTAATGTTACGAAAGGGCCAGAAGACTGTTTCAAAGGTCCGAGAAAGTGGAAGCCATGAGGTACCTGTAAAAGTCGGAGGAGTCTTGGGAAATGATTATTAATGTGGATTAATAATAGCGGACAGACAAGAGTTGGAGGAAATGACTATGGACATTATTTTTTATGTGTTTTGTCCAGATGAGAATATAACAATAGAATTTGATGAGGCGGTGGTGGTGGTTGGAGGAGTTAATGTAAAAGTCGGTGGGTTTGATAAAGAAGACTTTTGAAGTTGACTTGGTAGGAACATGTGTTGGCTCCAAGTCCAAATAGGGATTCGGCAATATATTTATAATATGTTTTATCCTTGGAAATGAAGCTGCGCGGCGCGGCACGGACTATATAATGTGTTGTTGAGGCTGTATGATTACGTTATGAAGTAAAATGGGATCAGTGTATGGACTGTGTTAACTTGGCTGTATAAGTGTGTTTTTGTAAGGGAGAGGAATGGAAGGGTTTGTTTAGATGATGATCATGTGTGTATGTGCTACTACTATTGCTGGATGGTTTATATAAGTTTGGATTTGTTAAGTGCTCAAGAAGAAGACGATGTATGTAGTTTTTTTGTGGGGTTGAGATGTATTTTACCCGGCACGGGACACGGAGACTGGTTTGGCCGAGTTTATTATTACAGTAGGGCGAAATTATTCAGTCAGTTAGTTATGCTATAATAGTTGGTTGGGATATATGCGAGAAGATATAAATAGGCTGATGATGAGTATAAAAGTTTGTTTGAAGGAATAATAATAAATGTGGCTGGGCATTAATGTCTTTGGGCCATATGTGCATATGTTTTTGGAGTGAGGTCTTGAGGATTGGCTGGAGTAGGTTTTAATAATGCATTATTTTGAAAGTGTGGTTATAATCCACACGATGAGTTTTATGGAGCAAGAAGATGCTGGTGACAAAAACGGGGATTTGGTGGATTCTTACGAGGAAATTCAAGGGTCTTCTTCTTAAGAAGAAGAAAAGAAGAAGACATGTGTGCGGGTATTAGGGTGGGACTTGGGATATCAATGGATATTATTGGGATGAGGCGAGGGTGAAAGGCAAGGATAATGTGAAGGAATTTGAGTGGAAATTAAGACGGGGCGAGTGCCCGGGTGGGAGGAGATTTTTTTCGGGTTCTTTCGGATGGATAAATGAGGTTGATGAAGAAAAAGAAAGACGTTAATGTTGGAGGAAGGTTGTTTGGCGGGTTGACTTTTTGGTGGATTTTGAGTATTATTGAAAAGTAGATTTCCGGTCCAGATGTGCTGAAATGAGGATGAATCGGTTGATGGGCCTGGGCTGGAGGAGGAAGATTTGGACGAGGGATATATGTTTCTTTTTCTTCCAGATTTTTTCAATCAGGGATAAAAGTGAAGTAGCAGAGAAAGAAGTTAATGTTGAGTACAAGGGACAAAGTGGTCTCGAATTTCATGAAGTGTAATTACTCTTGGAGTGTGTTCGTGAATTTCAAGGTTCTTGGAGATTTAGCGGAGAGAAGAGAGGCTTGTTTGTTATAGTTGAGTCCTTTTCGGGTTGAGAAATGAATGTCCGAGGGAGGCATTTGTCACCCGGGCGGGAAGGAGAAGAGAAGGACGTTTGAAATTGTAGGGTAATCAAGTGGGGCTTGTAAAAACATTTCCTGGATTTTGGTGACTGAAGGACATTACTGGGGAGGATGTGTATATGAACTTGTGTATGGGGCGGAGGAAGAATCGTTTGAGACTATAAGTTGATGAATGAGACGACGAATGTGGCGGTCAAAAGACTAATGTGATGACGAATATAGGACGAGGCTATAGAATGGACTTAAAGTAAATTATAATTGTAGTAGTGTGTATAATTAGATGATGGAAGAAATGTGCAAATGTTGGGAGTTGGAATGGATATAGAAGTGTATTTATAAGATGGGAAAGATTATATTTGGCGTGAGATATGGGATGTGGATGGAGAAGGATGTGAATTACAGGTGTGTACTACAATCCTGATTAAAGCAGGAGATCTAGATTCAACAGGTATGAAGTGATTATGAGGTTAACGGGGCTGGCTGAGAGTGAGTTGGTTGAGCAAGAAGAGTCATAGGGAAATACGTTGGGGTGGTGGGGGAGCAATTAGTAATTATAGTGATTATAAATGTACGTTTAATATTTGTACACGTTTGTTGGCGTTGTTTGTGGTGGAAGGATAGGAAGAGGTGAACTTTTTAAAAGGAGATGTTGGCATATATATAAGTGTATGACATTTGCTGCTGCGGGATGATAAGAAGGCATGGCATGATGGAATGATGAAGGTGGTTTATGATAATTGAGCCTTATTTAGTAAGTATCGTTAACGTGCGGTTTGTCTCTGCCTTTGGGATGGAGAAGAAGAGTGACGTAATAATGAATGAGAGAGAGAGAGATGGAAGGATTGCATGTTAAGATTTTGCAAATGTAATTTTTGTACCTGGCAGACACGGGTATCATTCGAATGTTAATTGGTGCAAGTTGATGATACAAAAAAAATATATCCATGAGGTTCATCATGGATGGAAGAAAGAAGACTTGAAAGACTTGTTGATAATTATAATAATTTGATTCCAAATGTTAGCTTTGCTAAATGTGACGTGAGAGATTGGAATTGGAATATATTAAATAAGGATTGGGTGAAGGATACGTGTATAATTTAGACGTTGTCGGTAATGAAATGTGGCGACGTTGTTGTTGTTGGATGGAGCAGGTGAATTGATTAAAATATGAATGAGCGTGGCGGCTGAATTTAGACTGTATTGATTGATCAACGTGAGTATTTTGGCTTTGAGCCGACTGGAGCCTGGTTTCGGTTAGAATGGAGAAGAAGAGGTTACGTAATGTGGAATAATGAGGTCGTGTGTTTTGATTAGTAGCGTTTATATTGTATTGAGTTGAGATCGATGTACAACATAATTTGAAATAATTGAATGGAGGCGGCGGCTTGGTGGCGGCGGAGGATTGGATTGAATAAAAGAAGGCATCACGAGAAGGACATGTTGATAGGATGATGGCTCAATTATTGGTTTTTACCTGTTGTGTTTATGCAGTAATATATAGAGAGCATATAGGAGATTGAAACGTTTATAATTGGGACGATTCTTTTAGGGATTAGTAGTGTATAGAGGCGGAGGATGTGAATTTCTGGATTATGCTCGAGGGAATGAGGTTTGAATTTATTGAGGTGATTTGATTGAGGG